>PVJL010004176.1:70585-137194 GCA_004026885.1 Lyroderma lyra
AAAAAAAAAAAAAAAAAAAAAAAAAAAAAAAAAAAAAAAAAAAAAAAAAAAAAAAAAAAAAAAAAAAAAAAAAAAAAAAAAAAAAAAAAAAAAAAAAAAAAAAAAAAAAAAAAAAAAAAAAAAAAAAAAAAAAAAAAAAAAAAAAAAAAAAAAAAAAAAAAAAAAAAAAATACAGAACGGTATCACTTAAAAGATAACCAAGGAAAACATGATTATGCATGTTCAAACAGTTCTAAACTACAACAAAAGCTTTACACCATATTATTTCCATTAAGCCTTTAAGAGGAAAAAAAAACTGTGAATGCATAAATAAATAAATAGGCAAACTTGATAGACAGATATATAGATGATAGATAAGAGGGCAAACTTTACCATCCAAGAGATGACTGAGGATATTACAAAAAAGAACAATTAACACTGACTATACTTAATAGCTATGTAATAAAAAATTTGTTTATTTTTAAACTATTGCCCCCCAAAGTAGCAAAAATTTACCATCATGCGCCATCATGCCTTCAAGTGCAGATAATCACTAATGTATTTTAGCAACCTATCATAAGCCCAGAACTAAACCAGAAAATACATAAAGAGCAATTTATGAATATTAATTACAAATTTTATATATTATGAAATAGCAATGACCAAGGAGGATATTCCAAGAATGTGAGGATATTTTTAGACTACTCATTACACTAAAAGCTCACATAACTTCCTCATTTGATGCTGAAAAGGCATTTAATAAAATTTAACATTCATTATCTGATTAAAAAAAAAATCTAACAACTGAGAAAAGGATTCTTAATAATAAAGTTGATTCTTCTCAAATCAGTGGCCATTACAACAATAAAAATAGAAAAACAGGGGAATTGTTATGAAACAAAAATCAAGAAAAGTTGATGTACCATCATAATCACTGTTCACCTGAAACTGAAAATTCCAATGCAAAGAAACAGAAAGAGTAAATATTAGAAAGGAACAGACAGATCATTATTTGAAAGCTTATTACTTGAAAAATCTAAGGCCAAGTAAAGAGTTCCTAGAACTAATAATGTGGTTGCTTACAAAGCATGTAAAATGTATACAAAATATAAAATCAAGAAATTATAATAGATGATAACTTTTACAAATTTATTGCAGAAAATAATATTTGGAAAACATTAATATTTAAAACACCTATGAATAAAGTTGTAAAGAAACTATAAAATTCAACTACTGACTTGAATAAATAAAAGATACATCATGTTCCTGGGTGAAAATACTTAATACTATTTAGACATCAAGGCTCCCTATATTAACACATAAATTCAGTGTAATTGCAGTGAAAACCCTAATTAAAATTCTTGAAACTACATTAGGGACAACAGCTGAGAAACATTTCAAAAACAATTAACAGTCCAATAAAAGACAAGAAAAATATTAAGGTAAAACTAATAAAAAGCTTACTATTAATATCTTAAAAACAACTCAAAGTACACAGATTAACATATATAATGACATATGTTATAAAGTTAATTATTTTGCATAAGTGGGGAAATAATGAATTAGTTAAGACATGCATGAGAAAAGGACAAGAGCTAAATATTTGGAAATCGATGCCTGCTTTACAATAAACATGTGCATGCGCGTGGACACACACACACACACACACACACACACACACACACACATCTATTTAGGATCTAAATGTAAAAAATGAGCCAGATATGCTTGTATACATACTGACAATAACTCTGTATACTCTGGTAGATAACTAGTCCTAAGGAATGAGATTACCGAGGATGAAAGAAAGAACTTCTAATATTTACTTCGTGTTCTTCTTTGACGTCAGAATAATTTATAACGTAATTTTCATAAAAAAAGCAAATTAAAAATAGAATTATCTTCCTCAGGTAGAGATGGAAGAGAGAGAGGACAAAGGAAGTATTATATGGACTGAATGTTCACGTACCTCCAAAATTTATTATGTTGAAGCCCTAACCACTAAAGTGATGGTATCTGAAGGTGAGGCCTTTGTGGACAAATTATATTTATATGAGATCATGAGGTTGGGGCCCCCATGCTGGAATTAGAAAAGAAGAAGAAACTGGAGCGTGGCTCTCTTTCTGTCTCACCACCATGTGAAAAACAAAGTGAGAAGGTGACTACCTGCAAGTGAGAAAGGAAGTAGTCTCTAAGAACCTAACCTGCTTGGAGCTTGATTTTAGACTTCTTAGACTCCATAACTATGAGAAATAGATGTTTTGTTTAAGCCATCTAGTCTACAGTGTTTTGTTATAGCAACCATCAGAATAATCTGGGAGGGACACAGTGGTAACTATCTCCTTACAACCTATAATGACTATGGCCTATGCCCTAGTGGATCACCATTGCTAAAGGGAGTAATTTGGAGATAAGAAAGAGAAAAAATGGCTTCACTGAATCAAAAATATATTTAAAATATTCTACATTTATATAGAGAAAGCTGCTCTTAGCATACAAAGATAGAAAAACTACCAAGAAAACAGTTAATAGGTTTAACCAGAAAAATAAGTCCCTAATGAACAAAAAGCTTGGCTAGATATTAAAAAAACCCCAAAACTATAAATGGCTATTTTTAATGTGTTCAACTTTACTAGTAAACAAATATTAATGTAAATATAAGGTTTTTCTTTTTCATTTTTTGCTTTAATATCTAGGAGGTAATGAGTGATTTTTACTTTCTAAATTTTCTACAAAAATATCCTGAGTGGTTTTCACTAGTTGCAAAAGTAAATGTTGATGTAAATTTTTTATTAGTTCACCTTTTAAATCTTTGAGGAAGGCTTGATACTACCCTTCATGTATTTATAATTTGGCTCTCCCTTAGATTCCATAAGCTTCTAATGATATATCTCCTTTTTCATATTTTAGTTAGCCAGAGTTAGTTTCTACTGACTGCAAATGGAAGTGTCTACTGCATTTCCAATCCTAAATTAAGTCCAAAGTGGTTTTTAAAAACCTCTTCTAAATAAGATTTCCCCCAATGGAATCTTTCAATGTCTGAATATTCTACAAACGAAATATTTTCATTGTACTTAGTGTCCAACTAAAGATAATACCTCCAGAGATCTCTACGGTATGGATCATTTCAGATTCCTCAGAATTTAGAATAATTTTTTAAGCAACTGAAATAAGTATATATTTTCAATGAACTAGCAAAATCACAGCATTTAGATATATTCAACAATTTCAGCATACTTAAAACACATTTTATTTTATTATTTTTGGGGGTGGGGGTGGGGGTAGTCCCCTGGCTGGGAATCGAACCCAGGCCACAGTGTTGAGAGTGCCAAACACATTTTAGATTAATCAAATTTATCACCAGCACATTTGATAATTAATTTAAATTGCTGCAAACTGATAGTTGAAGTTATCTCAACTTTGAAAATGAAACAAAAAATCTTTTTAACAAAATTCTCAAACTCAAAACAGAAATAAGCACAGAAACCAGAGCCAAATGAATTACATAATAAAATGTGAAAAGTATTTATAAACTGCAAATTCAAATACTATTAGAATATGAAAGAATTCTAATTCCTTCTAAAGCCATAACTAGAAAGGATAACTCTGTGAGCACAGGTCCTGTATTCTAAGGAGAAATCTGGATCATATCCCAAAAAATGGTTGAGAGAACCCAGGGCATTCATTTATTAGTATGTATTAGGTATGTACTTTGTGCCAGGTACTGTTCTAGGAACTGGGAATAGTACTGGACAGATGTTCCATCCTGCTGAAGTTTACACTCTAATCAAAGAAACAAAATTAAGGAAATAAAAATATATCAGATAGTAACAACTATGGAAGAAAATAAAGGAAGATAACAGGAGTAGTATTTACTTTAAGGTAGCACCATAACTTTCGCATTTAAGTGTGACAAAAGGAGGCCTTTTTAAGAAGACATTGGAATAGAGACTTGAAAAAAGTGAAGAGTGAGAAGAACCTTGTAGCATCCCTACAGTGAAGTAAGGAAAATGGCAGAAGATGAGGGCACAGAAATAGCAGGGGGACCAGACCATACAGGTCATAGCAAGACTTGGCTTTAATCCTGAACAAGACAGGAAACCACTAAAGATATTCTGCAGAAACATGACTTTTTAACTTACATTTTAAAAAGATCACTGCTGTTAGGAATAGACAATAGGAAGGCAAGGACTAAACCAAGGATATCTGTTATTTTGTTAAAGTGGAAGAGAAAAGATGGCATTTGGACCATGGTAATTGAAGTGGTAGTGTTGAATTAGTACTCAGATTCTGAATATACTGTATTTGAAAGCAGAGCATTTGCTAATGGAACAAAAAACAGGGTCTGAAATAAATAAAAAAGCCAAAACTACTCCCAAGTTTTTGGCCTGAGCCAAGTGAAATGATGGAGTTGCCATTTATCAAAGTTAGAACTAGTAAGTGGAGCATTTTCAAGTGTTACAGGAGTTCAGAAGTGCAGTTTTGGATTTGTTATGTTTGTGTTGCCTATGTCACAAGCATTTGGATATGTGCTCTCTCTCTCTATATATATGATTTGCACACACACATATATGTACATATATATAATATATATGTATAAGTATGCTGTTATGGAGAAAAGTGATGAAATGGAGATATAATTTCGAGGAATTATTAGTAACATCTAAAAGGTATGTGTATAAAGTCATGACACTGAATTAAACCATCTACAGAGTATTAACAGCATAAAAACCAAGTACCCATGGTACATTTAAACATTAAAAGATTCGAAGTTGAGCAGCATTAAAAAAAAGATGGCAAAAGAACAGCCAGGAAGAAGAAAAAATAGCAAGAAGTATCCTGCAAAGTAAGTGAAGTACCTCCTGAGAGAGAGATCAATTACTCCAAATGTTGCTAATAGGTCAAAAAAGAGAAAGAGTGATAGTAACCAATAAATGTAGCAGCTGTGGTCAGAAAAAAAGACTTACTGAAACAGATTTATTAACAGTATGGAGACTTCTGCTTCTAGCCAAGCAGGAGTAACAGGATTTACCCTTCTGCCAGAAATAATCATTTCAAGACAATGATCAATAGGCAACAGAGGATACTGATAAGTGAGAGACAGTAAACACCTAAGGTGAGCATGATGATTGGCCTCAGCTTACCATCTGGAGTGAATTCTAAGGCCTCAACACAGAGAGACTCTAAAGAGCCAGGCAGTCTGACTTCTATCCTACACGATACTGAAGGTTCTAGTCAATCCAGCAAGAAAAAAGGCATCCAGATCAGGAAAATATAAAATTGTCTTCATTCACAGAAAAACACAATCATCTGTGTATGAAATCTGATGGAATCTATAAAAATGCTATAATTACAGGAGTGCTCAGCAAGGACAGTCAGTAGGACCCAAGTGAGTAGTCCTCATGTAGGACCCAAGATCAATATTCAAAAATCAACTGTATTTCTATGCATTAGCAATGAAAAATTGGAGGAAAAAATACTGTTTAGAAAAATTGGAGGAAAAAACACACAAAAAGGTGAAACACAGATAAATATTTTAAAAAGCTGTGAAAAATCTGTATAGTTAAAACTATAAAATTTGCTGAGAGAAATTAAAGACCCAAATAAATTTAAAGATATACTTTATAGGTTAGAAGACTCAATATGCTTAAAATGTTAACTCTCTCAAAACTGATCTAGAGGTCCAATGTGATCCCAACCAAAACCCAATAGACATTTTATAAAAATAGGTAAGATGTTTCTGAGATTCATATGAAAATTCAAACATAAAGTTTTGAGATACTGGATTGTAAAATACTTCTTTGATATGTTAGAGAAAGCACAATCAGTGAATTTCATCAAAATTCAAATTTTCTGTTTTTCATAAGACACCTTTGAGACAAGCCACTTAAGGGAAAAAATCTCTGCAAACATTTGATAAAGGACTTATAGATGATAAAGAACTTGAATTGAAAATACATAAAGAACTCTCAAAACTCCATAAAAAGAAACAAGCCCAAAATAGAAATAACCAAATGATCTGAACAGACACATCACCAAACAGCACAAGAAAAGATACTCAGCATCATTAGGGAAATGCAAATTAAGACCACCAAAATACACAAGGACACATCCATTAGAGTGGCTAAAATTTAAAAGATTGACTAGTATTAGAGATAAAGTATAGGAACTGAAACTCTCCTACATTGCTGGTTAAACTGTGAAATAGTACAACCACATTGGAAGACACTGGCAGTTTCTTATTATCAAGTTAAACATTCAAGCACCATCTATCCACCCATTTCACTAGGTGTTTACTCTTAGAAAAGAAAGCATGTGTCTACATAAATGTTCACAGCAACTTTACTTGTAATAGCCCAAAACTGGAACCAACGCAAATGTGCATCAACAGGTGAATGAATAAAGAAACTGAGGTATACTAATATAATGAAATACTACTGAGCAATAGAAAGAAAATACTCAACTAGGAATAGACAAGATCTTCTTGACCTTGATAAACAACATGCTCTATGTAATCAGAGAAAATTGGCAAAAATTCCTCAAACTAATTAAGTAATTATAGGAAGGTTGTAGTACACAAATATTTTTCTATATACTATCAATGAACAAGTAGAATTTGAAATTAAAAACAATTATTATTTACATTAGCACCCCCAAATTATTTAAGTATAAATCTAACAAAATATGCATAAGATTTATGTGAAGAAAACTGAGAACTGATCAAAGAAATCAAAGAACTAAATAAATGTAGAAATACTCCATGTTCAATAGGAAGACTCGCTATGTCAGTTCTTTGCAACATGATCTACAGATTCAATACAAATCCCCATCAAAATCTGAGCAAGTTACTTTGTGTATTATCAACAAACTTATTCTAAAAATGTATATGGAGCTGTTCTCCCATTGTGAGGCAGCCTGGTAGCTTGCCCAATAAAGCTTGTTACTGCTTCCCGGTATTTTGGCTCCTTTCTATCATTTTGGTGCCAAAACCCAGGAAGGGAGCGCTGGGACTTGGACAATCCCCTGACATGGGGTTGATTGGCCCTCCCGGCCTTCCCCTTCAGGAACCCTGCCGAGCCAGGAGCATCAGAATCTCTCCCACCTTGCCAGCTGCCCAGAGTCTCTCGGTCCTGACCATCTCAACCCACTCTCCTACCCACTTCTTTATTTCCAGGGTGAATATTATAGGCAAACCACTACTCTACTTTGGGCCTCCTGTCTACTCTCATTCTATGATAGTCCAGGTGCCTGGCCGGGAGGTCCCCTCGTTTCGGGTGTCCTCTTTCCCAGAGTCGACTGGGGGAGAGAGACCACTCCTATGCTCTTGCTGGAGAGCTCTTGTTGGAGGAAATCTAGAAGGCAACAAGGATGCTCTTTGCCTCTCCTTTCCTCACCAATTGCCTAAATATACTCCCCTCTACGCCCAATAGGCTCCTCATATTCTAAACCCAGTCGGAACATGCCGCTTGGCTGTCTCCTTGTCAATCTCAAGCCCCTTGGGCTGGCGGGTGAGGTTAAACCTAAATGAATGGACTTTCTATGCAACTCGGCTTGGGCTCAATATTGGCTCAACAATCAGTCGCAATAGCCTGAAAATGGGACCTTTGATTTCAATACTCTCATGGACTTAGACAATTTTTGTCATCGCGCTGGCAAGGACTCTGAGATTCCTTACGTGCAAGCTTTTTTTCACTCTCTGCTCTCGTCCCTCTCTCTGCCAAACTTGCTCTACTTTTCAGATTCTTCTAGCTCTCGAATCTAAGCCCTGGACTCAACCCCCTCCTTCTCAGTCATGGACTCCACCCCTTCCCGATCCCCCTTTTGAACCGGCTGATCATGTTGCTCCCACACCATGGGCTCTCTGCCACCCCCTTATAACCTCCAGTCCCCACACCAGACGCCGCACCTAATCTTCTTTCTAATCCTACTCCGTCACCCTCTCCACAACCTGCTCCCTCATCTCCACCTCACACTCAATCCAAACATCGCTCTAATTTTTCCCATCCCTCTCCTACCGGACTCTACCCTTGCACGAAGTTGCCCAGGGCTGAGGGATTTGTCCGCATCCATGTTCCTTTCTCTCTCTCTGATCTTTCCCAAGTTGAAAAATGCCTAGGATCTTTCTCATCGGACCCAGACACCTTTATTAAGGAATTTAGATACCTTTCCCAGTCTTATTACCTTTCCTGACACGATATTTTCATTATTCTCACTTCTACCTTACCCCCATTGAGAGAGAGCGAATCTGAACTACTGCACAACAAGTTGCAGATGAGGCCCATGCCCCAAACCCTAATCTACCTCTCGGGGCAGTCACAGTTCCTAGACAAGAACCTAACTGGAATTATCAACCAGGCCACACTAACAGGGCCCTACGTGATCATGTGATTCAATATATCCTACAAGCTCTAGATAAATTGGCTCACAAGGCTGTAAATTATGATAAACCCTGAGAAATTATTCAGGGGCCAACTGAAAATCCGGGATAGTTTCTGGAACGGCTCTCCAAAGCCCTCGTATGGACCCAACTACTCCCCCTGGCATGGCTCTCCTCCACTCCTATTTTATTTCTCAACCCACCCGAGATATTCAAAAAAAGCTCAAAAAGCTTGAGGATGATCCAGCCACCTCACAACAGGAGCTTCTCAATCTTGCTTTCAAGGTATTTAATAATAGAGAACAAGAAAAACGGGACAAATGGAACAGAGATCAGGCTAAATACCAACTCTTGGCAAATGCTTTTCAGCAATGTGCCTTGAGCAAATCAGACAAACAAGCCCAACATCCGGGGGCATGTTTTAAATGTTACAGACCAGGACATTGGGCCTGAGCTTGCCCAAACCCTCCACCGCCACCTGGACCCCGCCCCCATGGTCACCAAAAGGGCCACTAGGGGGTCGACTGTCCCACACGCCATCCTAGGAATGGGCCAGTCCCCTCTTTGGTAAGTCCAGTCCAGACAACTTAACCGCTGCTGCCTCCCTTCCAGATGTGTTGGGATTGGCAGGTAAGGATTGACAGTGCCCTGGGTGTGCGGCCCCCACAGAGATCACTCAATCAGAACCCCAGGTAATGCTTCTGGTCTCAGGTAAGCCAATCTCCTTCCTCTTGGATACGGGGGCCATTTATTCCACATTACCTGAGTTTGCTGGCCCTACCTTCCCATCTCCTACTACCATTATTGGCATCTCAGGGAAAATCACCCATCCTCCTCTTACACCCCCGCTTTTTTGTACCTTTAATACTGTCCAATTTGAACACCAATTTCTAATAATTCCTCAATGCCCAGTTTCTTTAAAGAGGGCAAGATATTTTATCCAAATTCAAAGCTACCATCTCCTTTTCATTCACACCCCAAGATCATACCCTCTTACTGCTTGCTGCCTTAGCTCCAGACTGGGCCTTGCTTACCCTTAACACTCCCATCAACTCCTTTCCCCTACCTCCCTCTTCTGTTAACCCTCTAGTTGGGGCTATTAAAAATCCATCCACGGCACATACCACATGCCTGTCCTGGTTCGTCTTCGCAATCCACATCTTTTTACTAACGTTCCTCAATACCCTATCACTGGAGATACCTGGCAGGTCTTAAACCTATTAATTACCAGACTCCAAAATGCCCACCTACTCCAACCTACAAACTCACCTTTCAATACTCCTATCCTCCTAGTCGTCAAACCTAATGGCTCATACCATTTAGTACAAGACCTTAGAGCTATTAATGCAGCGATGTTACGTATTCATCCTATAGTCCCAAATCCTTACACATTCTTATCCAATATTCCAGTTTCTGCTTCTTTCTCTCTGTCCTTGACTTAAAAGATAGCTTCTTCACAATTCCCCTAGACCCTTCCTGCCAGGACCTCTTTGCCTTTACTTGGACCGATCCAGACAAGGTCATTCACAACAACTTACCTGGACGGTCCTCCCCCAGGGATTTTGAGACAGCCCCCGCTTCTTTGGACAGGCGTTAGCACAAGATCTCAAAGAAATCTTTTTGCAACCCAGTTCCCTACTCCAGTACGTGGACGACTTGTTGCTCTGCAGCTCTTCTAAAGAGTCCTCTATTCGACATACTTCTGACCTGCTTAACTTCCTAGGTCAGCGAGGTTATTGGGTCGCTCCAGCTAAAGCCCAAATAGCCCTCTCCTCTGTAACTTATCTAGGCACTAAGGTCTCTCAGGAAAAGATCACTGAAGAATGCAAGGGTTTACTTGCCTCACTCGCCATACCTTCTTGTAAAACTGAGCTCCTCGCATTCCTTGGCATTGCGGGATACCTACGTACGTTCCGGGTACTAATTTCACCGTGCTAGCTAAATCCCTTTAAGAGGCCGCTAAGGGCGATTTGGACAAACCTCTTACTGCTATCGCACCAATTCGCCCTTATTTTCTTGCCCTCAAGGAGGACCTACTCTCCGCCCCTGCACTTGCTCTTCCGGACTTCCAACACCCTTTCACTCTATATGTTACCAAGAAGGCCTAGCAGTCAGAGTCCTTAGTCAGTTTTGCTTGTCACAGGGGGTCTCAGTTTTCACTTCAGTAGCCTATCTGTCTAAACAACTACATCCAACCATTCGCGGATGGGCCCCTTGCCTTGGGGCCCTAGTGGCTGCCACACTTCTTACAGCTGAGAACCTAAAGCTCACTTTGGGCCATCGAGTAATCATCCGAGCCTCACAGAGACTCCAAGATTTAGTATCTCTTAAAGCCACCCTCCTACTCTCTCCATCTCACCTGCAATCTTTTCATCTTATAATTGGTTCTTTTCAGGTGTTTTACCAACTTTTTACAGTCCCAGATGCAGGCCTCTAATCAAAAGGTCACCAAACTCTATATAAATGCTATTCCAACATCCTGCCAGCCTTTGCTTCCCTGATGGACGCCCCATTACAGCAGGAAGTAGCCAGAGGAGCCGAGACCTCCGCCTCTTTTCATATAACAAAAAGCTGGAAATGATGGATTCAGCGCATAAGGCTCCCGATCCGCCATCTTGTTCAGTGGTCCTCTCCTTCTCTTCCTTTACCTTCTAATGACTCAGCTTAGCTTGGGAAGCCGCAACCTATCCCAGCCCGGGAAATTGAAACCTACCCCTGACCAATCAGAAGTAGCCACCTAGGGAGTTCCCTGGTGGTATAGAGGCTTAAGGCCTCCGCGCTGGCGCTGTCAACGCTGCAGCCCGGTTCAATTCCCAGCCAGGGAACTACCCACATACAAAAAAACAAAACAAAACAAAACAAAAACAAAAAAAAGAAGTAGCCACCTATACTTCCCTCTGCATTTTGCCCGCCACACCCTCCTACCTATATAACTACCCTCTCAACAGTGGGAGCTGCTGTTCTCCCATAGTCAGGCAGCCTGGCAGCTTGCCCAATAAAGCTTGTTACTGCTACCCAGAAAAAAAAATGTATATGGAGAAACACAATAGCCAACACTATCTAAGGAGAAGAACAAAGTCAGTACTGACACTATATGACTTTAAGACACTATAAAGTAATCAAAACAGGGAGCATTTGCTAAAGAACAAACAGATTAGTAAAACAGCCCAGAAACAGTCACATAACTATAGTTAACTAGTCTGTGACAAAGGTGCAAAGACAATATCATGGAGCAAAAAGTCTTTTAAACAAATGATACTGGAACAACTATACATATGCTGCAAAAATATGACACGTATATACTGTACACCCTTCACAAAAATTAACTCAAAATTGATGATTGACCTAAATATAAAACAGAAAACTATAAAACTCCTAGAAGGTAACACAGGAAAAATTCTAGATGACCTTGGGTATGGCAATGATTTTAGAATTCAGTGGTCCTCAACCTTCCTAATGCCGTGACCCTTTAATACAATTCATCATGTTGTGGTGACCCCCATAAAATTATTTTCGGTGCTACTTCATAACTGTTATATTTTGCTACTGAATCGTAATGTAAATATCTGATATGTGTTTTCTGATGGTCTTAGGAGACCCCTGTGAAAGGGTCATTTGACCCCCAAAGAGGTCACGACCCGCAAGTTGAGAACTGCTGCTTTAGATGCAACACTAAAGACATGATCCATGAAAGAAATAACAGATAAGCTGGATATCAAAATTAAAATTTCTACTCTGCAAAAGATATTATCAAAAGAATGAGAAGATAAGCTACAGATCAGGAGAAAATGTTTGCAAAAGACATATGTAATAAAGGACCATTATCCAAAATATAAAAATAACTTCTAAAACTCAACAATAAGAAAACAAACCACCCAATTAAAAAATGGGCCAAAAACCTGGACATCTTACCAAAGAAAATATACAGTGAAAAAAACATATGAAAAGATGTTTAAGTCATGTCATTAAGGAACTGCAATTAAAACAACAATGAGGTACTATTACATACCAAACACTGACAACACGTAATGCTGAGAAGAACGTAGAACAAAAGAACTCCTATTCACTGCTGGCATGAATGAAAAGTGGTACAGCCCACTTTGGAAGACAGTTTGGCAGTTTCTTACAACACTAAATATATTCTTACCATAGGAATCAGCAAGTATTTTCCTTGTTATTTGCCCAAATAAGTAGAAAACTTATGTCTACACAGAAACCTGCACGTAATTTGTTTATAGCAACTTTATTCACAACTGTCAAACTTGGAAGCAACCAAGGTGCCTTTCTGTAGGTGAATGGATAAATAAGTTGTGGTACATCCAAAAAGGAATAGTATTCAGTGCTATACAGAAATGAGCTATCAAGCCATGAAAAGATATAAAGGAACTTTAAATGCATATTAAGTTTGAAAAGCCAATCAGTAAATGCTACATACTGAATAATTACAAACATATGATATTCTGGAAAAGACAAAACTAAAAAATGAAAAGATTAGTAGTTACCAGGGGTTGGTTAAAGGGGAGAAATGAACAGATGAAACAGAATTTTTAGAGCAATGAAACTACTCTGTATGATACTACAATGGGAGCTGCATGTCATTACACACCTAAATAAGACTCACAAAATGTACAACATCAAGAGTAAACTGTAATGTAAACTATGGCCTTTAAGTGATTACGATGTGTGAATGTAGGTTCAATGATTATAACAAATGTACCACTTTGTTAGGGATGCTGAGCTATTGATTAAGGCAGGTAAGGGGAAGGTGTGGGGGAGGGGCACTAGGGGTATATGGAACCTGTACTTTCTATACAATTTTGCTGTGGGATAAAATCGCTCTAAAAAATTAGAAAGTTTGTTAAAAATTGTTAAAAGTATTACTCATATAACCAAATATTACTCAGCAATAAAAGAAAATAAATTGATACACAGATGAATTTCAAAATAATTGTATGGAAAGAAGAGAGAAAAAGAGTACAAAGAGCATGATTCCATTTGTACAAAATTCTAGAAAATGCAAACTACTTTATAGTGACAGAAAGCAGGTCAGTGTTTGCTTAAGGGAAAAGGAGTAGGAAGGGATGAGATAGATGATTTACAAAGTACACAAGGAAACTCTTGGGAAGATGGATAACATCAACTATCTTCATTACAGTGAGGATTTAACAAGTGTGTACACCTTTGTTATAATTTATCTAATTGAACATCTTCGTATAGTGCAGCTTATTATATGTCATTTATACTCTCATATAAATGACATAGAACAGAGAATGAAAAACACTTAGTATATGAGTAACTTTTGTTATAATTTTCACTATAGAGGCAGGCAAGGAGATCAGAGAGCAGCTCAAGAGGGATAATTGTTCAGAGAGAGTACATTTTTCATGGGAGATTATTATAGCATATGATTAAAATGGCTGAAAAGACAAATTTATGAGACAACAGATGAGGCAATTGTAAAGTGATTTCTTTGAGAGGAGGAGACAGTATGGGGCAGGATAGAAAGGGATACCATTGGCTATTCACTGTGCATCCATTATAGCTGGCAGTCTACCAGTACAGACAGGTAAACTGGTAGATATGGTAGTGAAAGTTATTTTCTGACTATAGTAGCCCTGCACACCCTCCATTCATCTGTGGATTCACTTTCTGCAGTTTCAATTACCTGCAGTCAACCAAGGTCTGAAAATATTAAATGGAAAATTACAGAAATAAAAAATTTGTAAGCTTTAAGTTGTGCACTGTTTTGAATAGTGTGATGAAATCCTGTGCTGTCCCACTCCATTCCACCAGGATGTGAATCATCCCTTTGTTCAGCATATCCAACTGTATACATTACCCTGTAAGTCATTTGGTAGCTAACTGTTGCACTATCACAGTGCTTGTGTTCAAATAACCCTTATTTTACTTAATAACGGCCCCAAAGTCATTCACATTAACTTTTATTATAGTATATAATAACTGTTTTACTATTAGTTAACCTCTTATTGAGTATAATTTATAAATTAAACTTTATATGTATGTATATATAGGAAAAAACATAGTGTACATAGGATTTGGTATTATCCATGGTCTCAGGCAACCACTGGGAGTCTTGGAATGTATCCCTGGTGATTCAGGGAGAGCTACTGGAGACAATACCATTTACCATACAGTCCAGAGGATCAGGGAAAGCTTTGCAAGAGCTATGCTTTAAATGCTAAGATTTTCATAGTCTAGGAAGACCATTATAGGCTGAGTAAAGATCTAGTATGAGGCCAAAATACAGAAATAAAGTAAGACTGGAGAGAAGGCTTAATCCAAAATGGGTAAAGAACAGTAATCATAAATGACATAGTAGAGAACCAGAACTAGTCTTTTAGTTATCCTTTGGCACAGTGCTTAGCACTTCCTGAAACAGAACTGTCCCAGCCACATGTGGCTATTTAAATATATTAAAATTAAATAAAATTTAAAATTTATGCTTTCAGTTACACTAGCCATATTTCTAGTGCTTAACTGACATATGCGGCAAGTGACTTTAATTCTGAGGAGTACAGATTATGTTGCTTCGTTGCACAAAGTTCTATCTAGATAGTGCAATTCTAGAACAGAAATTCAATGCTATACGTTTAGTTTTCTATAAAGGTAAAAAAAAAAATAGCCTCAAAGAGTTAATTTTTAAAAGTTTAGATTACTATAATGAATTACCTGAAACCAACACAAGGAATAAAAGGTAAGAGAGATCACATATATCTAGAGTATCTCCTATACATTAACATTAAATATGGATTTCATCCCATTGTATCACACCATCTCTAATCTTTAAGTAGCAATTTCAACCTTTATAAAATCTTTCTAAAATGTCATTTCTACCATCTATTCTCAATCCATCACTATCTTTAATTTCAAATAAAGAAAAGACCAATGTAAGCAAAGGTTCTCTTCAGTTAAATTTACTTTACACCTGAAAACACAATTCCTTCATATTTTCAGAATGGAAGCACAAAAATCTTAGATCAGGAAGAGAATTTAGAGGGCACCTATGTAACTTCATTTTACAGTGACAATGATTTGCTTTTATTTGGTCAGTGGCAAAATACAGACAAGAAGAATCCTTCTGGCTTCCAAAAGTAATCTTTCCAATTCCATCATGCTGAGCACATTATGAACAAATTCTAAATGTTTCACAGAAAGAACATCTAGGAGGGCTATTAGTTGAAATGTTCAAAAGCTCAGGGATTTTCAAAATAAAAAGGTGGAGGGGGACTGTAGTTCTTAAGTCAGCACTACTTCCACCAGAGGTGAAATGTGTGGCAGAATGGAATTTTATAACAATTACTAAGAATTTGCTATTTCGATTCCTATTTCAACCTGTGAAACCGTGCCAAATTTTACACAATAAAACTGTTTAAATGAATGTATGAATTTTAATAATCATAATAAAATCTATCTCCCAAAATACTATAGTAATTATATTATCTTAGGCTTTATTATTATTCTAGCAGTAAAATTTATAATCAACAGGAAACAATTTTCACCAAAGAAATTGTTTAACCACACTAATGAATTTACTTCTTATTCTTTAATTTACTTTAACCTCATTTTAAGTGATACATAAAAACCAAAGGCCTGTAAACATGTAAACATTTTCAAATGAAGTAGACATTTTAAAAAACTAGTGCTTTGGAGACACTGATACAATATCAATTCTCACAAATGACAGTCTTCTATAATGATGCACATAAAAAACTTTATACCCATATTTATACTACATGCATTAATAATCCAAAAATCACAAACTCACTGTTTTAAAAAAGGTATCTCTAAACAAGTACATGGTGCTTATGGTTCAGCAGCATGATATTTTGCAGACCCAAAAACGAGACTTAAAATTGTGAATGGAAACAGGGTGGATTAAAAAAAGAACTTCAGAGCCAGACTAACCTAGAATCAAGAACACATAGACCTCTAAACTATTACCAATGTGACCCTGGGTACTTGAAAATCTGTTTTATCACCTATAAAATGGGACTATTATCAGTTAATTAACAAGGTTTCAGTAAAAATTAACAGAAAAAAATCAAACATAGGAGTGTGCACCGACTAAGCCTGATAGAAGAATTGCTAAAATTGTTTGAGGTCCAGTTGAAGCTAAAGCCTGATTCTATAGTGGCATCAATATGCATGGTTATATGATTTTGTTTTTCTCCTCAAACATCACTAATAGAATAGAGATAAATATAAAACATTTGTACTGCTAGACTAATTTAGAGTGAAGATTTTGCAAGGCTGGTATAATTAAAAAACAATGGAGATCAGACATTACAAGACAAATCTAGGTTGAAAAAAATAAGTGGACTAATATGGACAAAATACAGTATGTATGGTATGTAGCAAGAGAGCAAATATTGACTGAGTTTTATTCACTGAATAATATTAAGTACCAGGTACTGTAAGGTAGAAAACAGTATATAGCCTGAGCCTTCCAAGAGCTGAAAATGTAGAAAAGACATACAAGAATGTTATGAGTAGAGTGATCATACAATTTGTTTTCCAAGCCAAAACATGTTTTAGAGTGAAAGGAAGTGAAGGAGCATTATTGATACTTTTGCCAAAATAACAGTTGTAAACCTAGACATTCCAAGGCAAAATGGAACATATCACCTTTATAGACACCCTAATTAAAGGTACAAATGTATAGAGACTTGGGAAAAGAAATGAGAGAAGTACATTAAGTGAGGAAAGCTCCACAGAGAAAGCAAAATTTTCTTTGAGCTAAGCCTAGTGATTCTAATTTTATTTGGATAAATTCGTGGAAGAATAGTGAAATTTAAGTGAGATCTTAGGCAAGTTGAGTGTTTCAAAGCAGAGAAAGTACACTGTACAAAAAACAAAGTGAAGAGATTCACAGAAACAGAAAATGCAAGGAAAGTTTGAAGAAGTCAGGAAAAAAACAAGTACTAATAACAAAATAACAAAGATAAAGCCAAAATAAATTCTTAATTCAGTTTGTTTTCACATTCATTTTTTTTCACTAACACTTAATGCCTTCTTGAATTTGCCAGGCTTTATGCTGTAGAGCAGCAATGTCCAACCTTTTAGCTTCTCTGAGCCACACTGGAAGAAATGTCTTGGGCCACACATAAAATACACTAACACTAACAACAGCTGATGAGCTAATAAAAAAAAAGTCACAAAAAAAATCTCATAACATTTTTAAGAATTTGTGTTAGGCCGCATTTAAAGCCATCCTGGGCCGCAGGTTGGACATGCCTGCTGTAGAGGACAAGGAGAAGGGTGCTCCTTACCCTTCAGGAGCTTAAAGTCAAGTCAGAGAAACTATAAATAAGAAAGAGGGAAATATAAGAAATATTGTAGAGTGAAAATATAAAAAGCCAAAAATTAGTAGGAGTATTAAAATTCTAAAGTATTAATAAAAATTAGCAGAAGTTCACATATTACAATGCAAAAAAAGAAAGTAAAGATGCAGAAAGAACAATTAGGAGGTGTGAACTTGTGAATGTGACTTTATTTGGAAAAAGGGTCTTTGCAGATTTAATTAAATATCTTGGGATGCGAACATCCTGGATTATCCAGGTGGGCACTAAATCCAAAGACAAGTGTCCTTATAAGTGACACACAAAGGAAACACAGAGAACAAGGCCATGTAAAGACAGAGGCAGAGAAAGGGGGTTACGTGCTCAGAAGTCAAACAACGTTGGTAGCCACCAGTAACTGGAAGACTTAAGGAACAGAGGAACAGATTCTTCCCTAGAACTTTCTGGAAGGAATGTGGCCCTGCTGATACCTGGGCTTGGGACTTCTATATTCCAAAACTGTGACAGAATAAATCTGTTGTTTTAAGCCACCATATTTACAGTAATTTGTTATGGTGGCTCTAGGAAACTAATATAGGATACTGCACTAAACTAGGCATGAGAGAATAAATGCTCAGAACAAATGTAGTGAGTGACAATACAAATGGAAACAGGGAAGACTTACAGACCACTCAAAAGTCCCAGAATCACTGTGTTAATTCAGAAGTATTTTCCTTCTTTGTTCCAAATTCAGAGAAAAATTTTACAGATTAAGACCAAAAAAAAAAAAAAAATAAAGCAAAATGGTAAACCTCAGTAAGTCTCAGATTCCTCATTTAGAAAAGGAAATATCTGGACTAAAAAAGTGTTCTCAAATTATTGTCCAGGTCCAATTTTAGCTTAAGAAAGGAGTGGGGAAATAGTACACAAGAGAATTTCAAAGGACAGGGCTTAGAATTTCTACAAGAGCAGCTTCACTGTTACACACATAAAATTGTTGAGGGGGTAAGAGGATAGGGAAGAAGGAAGAGGCTGAACATTACCAGAATGGAGATCCAGTCATTTTCAGCACTGTTTGGGAATCTGTCTTTTCTTCTATATTCTGGATGAAAAGATGGTCAAACCCCAAAAATGTATGCTATAACCCACTCTACTCTCTTCTACCAAAATTTCCATAAAAATCATCTCAGCAGCAAATAATTGTTATCCGTTGAATCTGGGGAAGTTCGTCAATGTAGCAAGCAATCTAGAAAGTAGTTTTTATATTACTTTTTTCCACTGACTTCAAGATGCATATTTTCCCACATCTCTAAAACTGGGGTACAGGTAGCATGAGCATATGCAAAACTGGTTGTTATTCCTGATGGCACTAACTAATGGCATGCAATTCTATGACTTATGACCTTTATATGTTCTGCTAATTTCTTCTGGTAAGTTCAGGATAGCATCAGAATAAAAATTTGCAGAATGGATATTAGAGGCTTTTAAGAAAACCTCAGACATAATAGCCTTTTGTATATTAAAGAGTTAACATAGCAAGTCTACACTGCTACCCTTGATAAGGCCTTCTCGCAAGAACAGCCTTTGGCTGGTGGTAGGGAACTTACAGACATGGGGAAAGTTCCCACCATTAATTGGTCATAGTAGCTCACTGTGCCTAAACTGTTCATATAAACTGTAAGGTTTATGATGAATAACTATTTTCCTTATAGGAATCTGGAATTTGGGTATGTGCTAGGCAGGGAGTGCCTATGTGATCAGCCTCCAAAAACACCCTGTGTCTCTAATGAGCTTCCATGGTTGGCAGTATTTCACCTATGTTGTCATGAGTCAGCCTCGGGGGAATTAAGTGTGTTCTGTTGTGACTCTACTGGGAGGGGATTCTGGAAACTTGTTCCTGGTTTTCCCCAGACTTCGCTTCATACCCCTTTGCTAACTGTGGGAGCTTCTGATATAATAAATCATAGCCTTTAGTACAACTATAAGTCCTGTAAATCTTCTTACAGAGTTACTGAATCTAAGAGTGGTCCTGGGGACTGTGTAACACACTTTTTAAGAAAGATAGCATCAAAGAGCTCTTCATGTCACAGAGGCAAAAAGCAATACAAAGACGACTCTAAATGTGAATGAGTAACAAGAACACAAACATTTTTCCACTTACATTTTGCTTTTCATGTATGCACAGTTATGATGATTTAAAAAACTATGCCTATGACTATAACATTGATATGAAATAAATGTACAATAAGTATAAAATTAGTCAATACATATAAAAATTCTAAGTGAAAAAAAGCACTATCAATTTGTGTTTTTCTTTCTTAATGGTATGTAAAATCATAATGTATCTCTTAATTACCTCTTATACTTGATGAAATATGCTCAGTTGTCAAAATTTGATATCCTAAAGAAGTAAAAAACATTCTACAGAGTAAGTATCCACACATAAATCAGAAGTCAATGTAAGTTATGACACTCAAAAAAATGACTAGTAGAGATTTAAAAAGAATTACGTTTACGTTGTTCCCCATTCAGGACAAAAATTCCTAGCATATTAGTAATAAAAATAACTAATCTGATAAAAAAGTTATATTAAAAAACTACAGTAATCATCATACTTAATTTTGAAATGCTGAACACATTTTTACCTCTGAAATTAGGAAGGAGACAATGATGTCTGCAGTCACCACCCTAATTTAACACCATAGTGGAGATCCTAGCTGGTGCAACAAGCAAAGGAAAAGGAAAAAAAAAATGTGTAAGGATTGGACAAAAATAAGGCTTTCATGATTGACAGATGGCAAGACTGTATAGCTGGAAAATCCAAAAGATTAAGCAAAGTATTAGAAATGAAGTTAGCAAGGTCTCTGGATATAAAAGGTCACGATACCAAAATAAACTATATTTTTATATGCCTGAAAACAATTAGTAATAGTTTAAAATATCATTTGTAATAACATCAAATAACTTGAAATCTATAAACTGTGATTAAATTTAATCTAAAATGTATAGTTATGCAAGACCATTAGACACAGAAAAAACTAGGAAGTTTCATGAAAAGAAGAAAAATGAAACTTCAGTAAATGGAGAGGTAAACCAGGTTCACAGATTGGAAGCTTCAGGACTACAAAGATGTCAATTTAGCCCTACATTAACTCATACGGATTTAATGTGCTCACAATAAAAATCCTAGCAAGTTTTTTTTTTGTGTGTGGAAATTAATAAACTGCAACTAAAATTTATATGGAAAGTAAAAGGTCCAAAGTAGCCATTATAAACTTGACCAAGTAAGTGGACTTTACGCTACCCAATGCCAGGATATATTATAAAGCTATAATGAGACATTGTCATATCTATGCAGAGAGTAAAATAGACCAAAGGATAAAAGAAGACAGTCCAAAAATAAATGAAGACATATATTGGCTACTCAATTTATTATAAAGGCAGCACTGCACAGTGGAGGGTTTTTTCCATAATTGGTAATGGTCTACTACTGGCTAATGGAATTAAAAATATGAACCCCACTAATAACCATAAAAATAAATTCTAGATGTATCATACGCAATAAAGGCAAAATAATGAAGCTTCTAGAGAACAAAAATTTCATGATGATGTATGAAAGATTTCATAAATAAGAGAACTGTAAAAAAAATTAGTTTTGATTACATGAATAGATATTAAAGAACTTCTATTCCTCTATAGATACCATTCATTGAGTGGAAAGACCAGAAAGGAAAAAGATTATTTGTAATACATATAACTGGCAAGGGTTCATACCTAGCATACATAAACACTTCCCACAAATCCATAAAAAGACAGAAGACAACCTGAATAAAATGGGAAGAGAATTAACAGGCACTTCACAAGAGGATATTCAAATGAACCATACCTTACAACTCAGCAACCAGGTAAACACAAATTACAATCACAAAGTTATACCATTACATACTGATCAGAATGGTTAAAAGAAAAATACTGATATTATAAAGGGATGATGATGATGATGTAGAGCAACTGAAACTCTTACACACTACTGGGGGGAAAGTATAAACTGTTATAAGAGCTTTAGAAAGTTTTTCAACAAAAATATGCATAAAATGAGGTACAATGATGTTCACAGCAGTACTATTCACAAAAGTCTCAAAATGAAAACAATGCAAATGTATGCCCAAAATTATGGATTAATCATGGAACTGGCTACTGTGCAGAGGTGTGAAAAGAAAAGAAAAAAGGAAAAAACAAACTACTGCTACATGCAACAACATGGGTGACTCTCACAATATCAATGAAGACATATAAAGTTCAGAACAGGTTAAATTGTGAGAACTGTGGTTATTACTAGAAAAGAGAGAAGGATTTGTAATTGGAAAGGAGTGTGAAAGGTGTTTCTGGAGTGCTGGTAAAAATTTATTTCTTGACTAGGATGATGATTTCATGGATATGTTCACTTTGTAATAGGTTCATCCAACTGCACACTTGGATACCACTAATACTTTTCTATATACATATCAATAAAGTTTTAATATTTCATGAATACAAATCTTGTTCAAACCAGCTTATCCCACACATCTTCAAATGCTGTATTTACCTGGAACTCTGACTTGAAGCCTCAAATCTCAGTTAACAGTCAAAACCCAAATCATTACCTCTTACGTTATGAGCTAAGTTTTGTCCCCCTTAAAACATAAATTGGAGTCCTAACTCCAAGTACCTGTGAATGTGACCTTATTTGGAAATGCTGTCTTCCCATATGTAATTAAGATGTAAATTAAGATAAGGTCATACGGGAGTAGAGTGGGCTTAATCCAATATGACTGTTGTCCTTATAAAGGGAACACATCATGATGCAAACAGTTGGAACACTGTGTGACAACAGAGGTAGAGACTGTGGTGATGCAGCTGCAATCCAAGGGAAACACTGGATTGATGGTCACCACCAGAAGCCTGGAATGAGGCAAGGAAGGCCTCTACCCAAAGTTTCAGAGGGAGCATAGTCTGCTAGTACCTGATTTCAGAACTAGGAGAGAATACATTTCTGTTGTTAGAAGCTATCCACTTTGTGGTACTTTAAGGCAACCCTAGGAAACTAACACACTCTTCCATATAACATCTAATTCTTACCTCAACCCCCTTTCAACAATATTTACACTACTCTCCCATCTGTCTAATACAAAAACTCCAAAGCACTAATATTCCCATGCTCGTCATATCCTGGGATCATCAAAGGTATTACTTTGCATTCTAATTATCTCATTTTTAAACCTTTCCCTTTCATTTCTACTGTTATCATCTTAATTCTGGCCTTAATAACTATACTTCTAGACCACTGTGCTTCTAAGTTGGTATTTTTTAAATTCTACTTTCCCTATATCATTTCTCTGTTCCCAAATTTCCAACAACGCACGACTATATCTCATATTCAAAGGCACTTGGTAATCTAGTTCTATTCTACTTCCTTCAATACATAAATATGATTGGTCTCCAAAAACACATTTTATTCTTTTATCAGCTAGTTTTTCACAGTACCTAGAATAATGTCTGGTGGACATAGTGCTCTATTAAATACTAAGTACCACCAACATAAAGTTACTACTACCTCCCCACTAACATTCATATTTCACAAGTTCATGTTAATGCTAATTCATGCCTTCAGTACTAATCCATCATTCATTCTTGGTTGATGACAAGTTTGTAGCCCGTGGGCCACATGCAGCCCAGGGCAGCTTCAAATGTGGCTCAACACGTATTTGTAAACTTTCTTAAACATTACAAAAATTATGCACAGACCTTTTTTTTTTTTTTTTTTTAGCTCATCAGCTACTATTAGTGTGAGTGTATTTTATGTGTGGCTCAAGACAGTTCTTCTTCCAGTGTGGCCCAGGGAAGCCAAAAGGTTGGACATCCTTACTCCATTTTTACCTAAAGGTTCTACTACTAATTCACAACATCATCCTGAACTCATTTATTTTCAAAATATACCACTTAAATCACTAAAGATCAAAGCCTCGCCACATCTTATCTCTCTTATATCTGGAATTATCTCTGTATCTTCACTTATCATTTCATTTTCTCATAAAAAGAAGAGCCTCTTATCATTTCTAAGACTAGCCTCTCTCATCTGTATTTTTAATGTTTCTACTTACTTTCTGTTCCTGGACCTTGCCCTATCAATTTGCTTCTCCCATGCCCCTCCCAAAGACAGAGATGTGTCTCATCATAAAATTTAAAAGCTTTTTTCAAGTTTCTGTAGTGGACACCCATGAAAATATATTCTCTTGGATTATGGCAACAATAATAAATAACTTTTAAGAGCAGCAATGCTGTTGACAGAGGCAAAACTATAATGTCCAGTGTCTCAAGGGGTAGCAAGCAATGGCCTTGAAAAATGGCCTCTCAACATTATCTTGGCTGTAGTTCTAGATGCTGGGCCTCCTTTGGTTCTTGATTTCTATACTTGAACCACCTAATATCCTTCAATCAACTTTGTTTTAACCAAAGTTAAGTTTCTAATGTCTGTAATTAAGAACCTTGACTGATGTCTTAACTTAAGCTGCTGTAACAAAGTATCACAGACTGGGTGCCTTAAATCACATTTATTTCTCACAGATCTGAAGGATAGGAAGTCTGAGATCAGGATGCTAAGTGATAGGGTTCTGGTGAGAACTCTCTTCCTGGCTTGCAGACCGCTGTCTTCTTGCTATATCCTCAACAAGGTGGAGAGAGGAAACTCTAGTGTCTCTTCCTCTTCTTATAATCGCACCAATCCCACTACGGAGACTCTAACCCCATGCCTTCACCTAAATCTCATGACTTCCTGAAGAACCCTTCCTGATATTATCATATTGTAAGTTAGGGTTTCAACATACAAGGGCTGTCCAGAAAGTATCCAGCCATACAATATGAAAAAATAGAGGTATTTATGACTGGATTTTTTCTGGACAGCCCTCATATGAATTTTGGGATGACCACATGCAGTCCATAACAACTGATACATTATAGTTCCTCCTCAAATTACTCTTTCTCTTTCCCAAAAGTAGGCCCTACCCTACTACTTCATTATCCCCTTATTATCTTTTTTTGAATTTGACTTCTTTCTCCTAACCACTTTTACTAAATTAGAGTCATCAATGCATACCCCTTAGCTAAATGTATTGGTCTACTTATCAAGTAAGATTTTCCTCCCAAATTATATCCCCCCCACCCTCATCCAATCAAAAATACCCAAATCTTGAAATTTTTTCCCAGTCTCAGGTTTACTTCCCCTTCCCCACTTCCTTTTCTTCTCCCTCCCTCCTTCTCTCCTCCCCCTCTGCCTCCTCACTCTCTCAAACAGCTCCTTTAATCCAAATACCTCAGTCCTCATAATTCTCAATTCCACATCCTACCACCTACCCTTTGGTAACACATTTCCAACTATAGCTTTAAAATATTCTCCAGAGGCATCACAATTAAAATTACTCCAAAAATGTAATGGATTGATTAATCATTTTACTATCCTTTTCTAATTATTCAAGACAGAAACCTAAGTTCATATCCAACTGTTCCTTCCGCACCCATAATGAGATCCAAATACCATGTAATTTACTTCTCAGATCCATCCTTCCCTTCAAATCCCTCTGCCATTTATCTCCACAATATTCTCTTTCCATGAAAGATTGCAATGGTTTTCCTTTTTGCTTGTCTATATCCAATATATCTTTTATAGTGCTATCAGAATTACATAATAATCTCAAATCACAGACTGAGTCTTGTGATTTGACCTGTCTTCAGAAACTCTTCACTGCCTACCACACAAAGAAAGATTAACCTTTTTAGTAAAGTAATATTTAAATAGCCATGACTTTCCTCCATGAAATTCATACTTGAACCACATGAGAACATTAATTCCTTGCAGTCTTTAGTCCAATGGTCTCTGTTCAGCCTAGAATGCCCTCTTTTTCATTGACTTTCCCTCACAAAAGGAAATTCATTTTCTCTCTTACACACACACAGACACACACACACACACACACACACTCTTCTAATTCCAAATCTCCTAACAATTAAATTTTACATTTCTTAAGGGCAAAGACTTCAAGAAACCTAGCACAGTCCTTTCTGTGTAAGATACTTTGTGTTTTAATAAATATTCTCTTCTCTGTTTGAAATAACCCTGTTTTACCTGTCTGAACTCTAATCCATTCTTGAAGACATGGTTCAAAATTTCATCCCCTCTAATTAGCTTTCCTTGACTCTTATAGGCCTTACTTAGCATTTTTGAGGCAGTATCATACTACTTGGTATGTTACAAATGTCTTTAATACATGCACACACACCTTAACATGCATTAGTCTCACTAATGCATTTGTAAGCTTGGGAGCAGCCACCATGTCTTATTTCACTGTGGTAGATTCTATACTACCTCCACCTTAGTTGGTGCTCTATCAACTGTTTCCTGATTGGTGCTCAATAGTCCCCAATCTGTCCCCTGCTCCAATTTCTAGGCTCTTTATTTCCTGCATTACAGGTAGAAATCAACAGTTGTGACTAAACATTACCATATTTTAACAGTAAATATTACTCAACCCACTCCTGAAATTGAAAGCTCACAGGTCAGGCAGTATTTAATAATCTGATAGGAGAAAAATCTGGAGTGACTATTTTAGGTGACTGTAGAGGGCAGCAAAGCAACAGTAGTATTCTCAAAGAAAAATAGGTATTTTTCTTAGGGAAGTTCAGATTTGTTTTTTATATTTTAACAGATGCTATTATGATTAAAGCTTCTAGAAGGCAAAACATTTTAGTATACTATACACAAATTTCACTAGCTACTCATTCATATATTGAAACATTTTTCACTATCAATTATAAATGTAACAAAAATATATCAATGTCCAGATCCTTTCACACACAATTAATAAACAATACATGGCTTCAAAATAGCCACCATAACTGCTATCTCATTTACGAATCCAAAAGTTGAAAATGTTTCTTCACTGAAAAGTATAAAAATAATCTTAAATGCAGAAAAAATGTCAATGGTCTAAACTAAACAGTCCTATTTCTTACTAAGAAATGACAGACATCTTCATTAGTATTACTAATTCTAGCCTTGATATGCCTTCTTTTTGTTATTCAAAATCAGTAAGTCAACTGTAGAGTCTATCCAACTTTTGGAAAAAAAAAATCCTCTGCAATTATAGTAGTGTACAACACACACAAAGTAAAAACTTGAAAGAGAATAGGAGCTCCTAACCATTATTTTAATATTAAAGTTCATTTCATATGAGTTTTAAATATGAACTAGGCAAATGAAACTACATTATCAAAATAATCATATATCAAAATCTCAGAATTGCTTAGGAATGGGGAAGCAACTATAAAAACTGATATTCAACACAACTAAACTATTTAATATATTTCTCAAGGTTTTTGTTGGTGGTAATTTTTCACCTCTTTTAAGTTTAACAAGCAAAAATCAGAGATTTAGAGTAGCTGCTATAGCCATTAACATATGCAGACTCATAGTTTAGTGAAAAATGCTGTTGCAGCCCTTTATCTTTAATGAGTAGGATAGAACTGTTAGTTATGTAACTTCTAGCACTTGAATTTTTCCAGTAAATAAATTGAGAAGTTTTTTTTTCAATTTTGCATTTAAAATAAAGAAACTGGATATCTCCAAGTAGATTAAAAACTAGATAGTTTATTGTCTGACTTAGTATTAAATTGAACTTATAGCCATGAATGATTATCTCTAATCTAAATCAAATTAGAAGGGAATTTGGAGTTCATGATGACAAGTCACTTGTGAAATGAATCTTAATCTAGCCCATGGCAGCTATGACTAAATTAGAAACCATATTAATAATTTTCAAAAATGATGCCCTAAGATATTTTAGTAATGACAGTCATGTCTATCATGGATAACTACCAGAAATAGTTACGATATGAAAATGATCTTGTCACAGTTTACCAATATGAACCTTGCACTAATATTTTTGTTTTTCCTCTGGATTGAATCCATTAGAAGAGTTAAGCGCACTCTTAATTATATATAATGTTCTTAAACATTGAGTTAAGTCCTACCTCTGTGCACCTACTTTTATATTTATCTCTTGGTTTTTTCAGGTCCTTTCCAATAACAGAACTGGCATATTTCCATTACAAAACAGATAAGCTATCTTAAATTTATTCCTAGAACACAAACCCAAAGTAAGATGTGCTATGCATCAAGTGAGGTATGTCCCACAGAAGCTGCTTAAACTATATATATCCTGGGGTAAATAATACACAGCTGAAGAATTGTACTCCTCCTAGAAGGTGAAACGTGCAAACATTTTAGCATGAAAATGAGCAAGACAAGTAGGAATAAAGACAGAGAACTAAAGCAAGCAAAAAGAATTTTTAGGAAAAAGAAAAACCAATGAACTATCTCATCAAGCAACATCTTTAAAATCTATTAATCTTCTCTAGTTTGAGTAAATATACATGTATATATGTTTTATATATATATGTCTATGTATGTGTGTATACACACACACCCACACACAATCTTCCCCCCATCTTGGCAGATAGGAATAGGAATAATGTCAAGATAGGAATAACAAGAGTACAAACCTAAGGACACATTTCCTAGAGTGTGTTCTGTATAACATAACTGATATTAACTAGCCACGAATATATTTTAATTCGTTTGTAAAAAAAAATAATTTACTGAAGAATTTCTTAGACCATTAACATACTTTCCATGAGGGTGTTATGTGATTAGTTTTTGCCATTCCCCAATGTATTAAACCATGGTAGTTTCTTCCAAAAACATACCTTCTGAGATTAGTATTCCACTGAAATAATTTGGCAAACATTGCTCTAAACCTAAAGGCATGAAAAAATGAATAGAATTTACATGCATTTCCCACTAATAACTACATGTTACACTATTAAACACAGAACAGGATAGGTCACCAGGGACTAAGAATCTGAAATATATCTAGGATCAGATATATCTAGGAAATGAAGCAAATTCAGAAAAGTTTTTAGTTATTCATTATAGCTATTTTTCTATTTTACCACGGAGGATGAAATCATAAACCAAGTATTCTCTTAATACCATTTTATGACATAGCAAATTTAGTCAATTCCTTAACAGTTATAATGGGAGAAAAAGCAAATGTTAAAATCTATATAATTTAAAAATAATTCGTGTTTATTCTGTGATGCATGCTGTAATACATACAATGCAGCCTGAAGTAAGGTCTCTACTGCAAAGAGCACATATCACAAAAAAAATTTATAATTAAACGCTAGCAATGAATACAGAAAGTAATTACTTTAAAAAAGTTCACTGTACGTAGAAGTGGTGAGGGAAGGCTTTATGGGAAAAAAATTAATCTTAAACTGGGCACTTCAGAACCTGACTAGGTAGAAAAGAAGAGTCATGTCATTTTAGACCTTACAAGTAAGGACCAGAGAGGATAAAGTACTTCAGAAACAAATATGAGAGCTGTCTGAAAAGTATACAGTCATGGAATATGAAAAAGAGGCATTTATGGCTGGATTTTTTTCTGGATAGCCCTCATACGTAGTTTAGCCCTGCACTGTCCAATATGGTAGCCACCAGTCACTAGTGAGCACAAGAAATATAGCTAGTCCAAACAATCTGTAAGTGTAAAATATATAACAAATTTCATAGACTTACTACAAAAGATAATGTAAAATATCTCAATTTTTTTATTATTAATTGCATGCTGAAATGATAATATTTGTTATAATCTATTAAATAGAATATCTTATTAAGATTAATTTCATCTGTTTCTTTTATTACTTTTTAATGTGCCATCAGGATGAATTTAAAATTATGTATGTGGCTCACATATTTCTATTGGACAATGCTGGTTTAGACTAAATTTGATTTTGTTGTTTAACTCTTGAAATAGGTATGTGAGTGCCTACTCCATGTCAAGCACATGGGGATAAATAGTGAATGAAATAGTAGAGTATTATTTCTTTCAGAAGAGTGACTATAACTGATCAAATCAAATATAAAGATGCTGTAAAAATAACACCTGTCAAGGGAAGAATCATCGGAAGATGTTTCTTAAAATACAAATTCCCCAATCCTCAGGCTCCATTCCCCAACCCCCTTGCAAAAATTGTGGATCCAGTAAGTCCACAGCAGGGCCTGGAATGTTGTTTTGAAAAGATTCTCAGTAACTATGATTTGAATGCACCCGCAAATCCTATTTTTGCTGACCCTCCCTCGCTAGTTGAGAATAGATTTATAGCCCCACCCCTCTTTTAAAACTTTCATTTCTTCAGAAGAAACCTAGGCTGAGACCCTAAAGAGCCTCTACTGGGTGTAATGGCTAACCTATTTAAAATAAGGACAAGCTTGATTTTACTTTTAACGATTCAAGTTAAAGAAAACCAAATAAAGTTTTTCAAAAAACTATTATAACTCCTCCTATTTATAAAGTCACATGTATAATTTACTATCTTACATCAACAAAATAATCATCTAAAGTGTTAAAAGGCATATTATCAATTCTTAGCCACTTAATCTTTACGAGATGGTGAGTTTTCACACATATCTCAAATTCCAGTTTATGAATATCTACTCACAATGCAACAGGTAGTTGTTTCCTACTCATCTGAATTAGCAGGATGAATGCCAGGTAGTCAATAGGGTTGCAAGAAAAACAGCTTTGTGCATGCTAAAAATTCACAATATACATCATTGTATATAATACAATATCCTTTATAAAACAACTATAGTACCTGCAAGATAGCTGTATCTGGACTCACAGGAGGCAGCTCTCACTAAAATTTTAAAGTAATGACCCACACTATAAGAAGCGAGTCATTCAGGAAAAATTTTAAAGCTTACCCTTGATAAAGGTTCACAACAAATTTTATTTAAGTATGATTAAACTATGTCAGAGCCTATCATAAAAATAAAAAGTATAACTTTTATGAAATTCAGAAAAGGATATGGGATCAAGACTTTACAATTTTAGATAAATAAGGTAATCAAAAGTATGGCATTAATAGTACCTAGAATTCTTAATCTTAGTGCTTGGCACACAAAATCATCTTTAGTATTTACTCCATCACTGATGTAAGGGCTATTTGATTTCATCCTACATTTACATGCTAATAAACATGATTAATTAAATGCCACATTTTTGTAAACCATATAGTCCTTTTTCTCAATTTTTATGAAGCCTTTAAGAGGTTACAGAATATATTATTTTCTCACTAGTTTTAAGGAGTAAATTATTGAATGTCAAAACACTTTTTTTTTTTTTTTTTTTTTTTTTTTTTTTTTTTTTTTTTTTTTTTTTTTTTTTTTTTTTTTGCTTTTTGGTATGTGGTTAGCTCCCTGACTGGAATCGAACCCAGGCTGCAGCGCTGAAAAACACTATTTTTTAACAAGGGTATCACAGCCACCTTCTGTTCAATAATTTTCAAATAGGCAATAATCCATAAGTTTTATTTCTTAACTATAAAGATACAAATTGTACATCAGAGTTGTTGAATCACTAAGTTATAAAAGTAAAAATAAATGTATGCAGAGGTGACATAAACAGGTAAGACAACAAATACACAAACACCCATGCAAATATATAATTGCCCAGCTTTTTCCAATTCCTATTTCTGCTACTGTAACTAAATACAAGAAAAGAAGATTTGGTCTTTTTTGCTTGCTTTTAAATTTGGTCCTTTCCAATTTTATGTGTTCAGGATGCAGAAAAATTCATATGTATAATATGTATTATAGGTCCCAACCTGCTAAGTAACATGATAAAATAAGAGTGAAATTGAGACTCTCCTCTACAACTCTACATTTTCAATATAATCACTAACATTCTAAGTGATCTTATGGAACTGCCAAGTCCTAAAATGTATTATTCCACATTCTGAGGGAAGATTTATCTAGGTTTTATACACAGTGGATTTCACCGTATCCTAATATTCAGAAAATTGGTAATCTGTATATTTATCTGAAGTAAATTTAACAAATATCTAAAGATCATTGACTGGGCTATATACTCAAAGATGTGAAGTACAAATACAGCAAGTCAATTTACTTGGAAACTCAATTATTCAAGACATCAGGGTAGAATTTAAGAATAACAATCACCAAGCAGGTTAGCTTTAATGTGCAATGTAATAAATGCTAACATTTGAATGTTTAACTATACTGCACACACTCTTCTAAATGTTTTATTTTCTTCTTTCATTTAATTTTCACAAAAACTCTCTAGGCAAGGTGATACTATTACCCTTTTTTAAAGATGAGAAACCTTAAGTTTACTGAGGTGAAATAACTTGTCAATAACTCCAATATCTAGTAAGTGGCAATCTTTCTTTCAGAATCAAATTTAGCATCTAACCATAAACTGCAGAAACAGAACTACCTTGTTCCATCTACCACAATGTCTAATCTGAATAAGATATGGCTCAACTTTTTCAAAGTAGTTTTGTTTGTTTCTTTTCAGTTCACATTCATCTATCTATTCTAGTAGGCTAGGTATCCCTTTTCTGGGCTGAGTAACTCATGCAGATCTCTCTCTCAAACACTAAACTTTATCATAATCATCTATTTCCTCTATGCCTACCACAATGTTGTAAGATCCTTGAAGTCAGGATTCCACCTTATTCATGTTTAATGTCCCAAGCACCTATCAACTGCCAGGAATACAGAAACATAAGTGCTGTGAAAGGTTCAATATTATATTAGGTCTTCTTTTCCATCGTCTTCTAAAGATTAAGCTTGAGATAAAACCTTGCTGAAAACAGAAAGAGTAAAATCCTAGATTCTAATAGGAAGTTACTAAGGTCACATAGTCTAATTTCTTTTTCATCAATACTATATCCTTGCCAATATTCTTTACATGTCAAGAAAAAATGTTGAAAGGGAAAGTGAGATAATTCTGATCACTGATGAACTGATCAGAAAGAAATAAGAATTTCCAGAATGAGTTTACTGAATCAGATGGTAACGTAAATCTACTCTCCTTGACCTGCATTCCTAGGAATTCGTTAAGACTTAAAAAAAAAAGAAATCAAAACCTGGCAATTTGTCAACCTGTAAAATTATTTTTTAAAAGTTCAGTTCTTCAAATATGACATAATATACACTCTCAAAACAGGAAATCTGATGTAATTTTTTGTAGCCTTCAGAAAATCAAGTCTACCAGTTGCTAGGGTTTCTTTAGCAGTCAAATTAGCTTGATGTGATAATTGTCTTGTACTAAGACTGTCAAAATTGAGCATAGTTAAGACTATGCTAAATGCAATGCACATATAAAAAACACAAGCAAAAAGAAAAACAAATCTGTATGTGATAAAAAAAAAAAAAAGCAAAGCATTCTGATTAAAAAATCATCAGACAGACATCTCTATGAAGCCAAAAGGTCTTCTCAACTCTAAAACTGACTACTCAAACACTGGTACATGCCAAAACTCTGTAGGCAGTAATATGAATGTTAGATCAACAAATGGGTTACACGAAGAAAATTCTGTTCCCATACTTACTGAGCAGCCATAGGTCACAACTGTGTCCTACTCAAAGACTGAATTTAAAATAGAGAAAGGCTGATGGGGAAAATTCATCATAAGAGTTCACAAATTAAGGTGTGGTAACACTATAAGCCAAAAATAGAAGTTCTTTAAATGAGAGCAGAGCAGCAGCGTCTGTCTCCACAACTACAAGCAGAGTTGATTCTAAAAACTTCAATTTACACCTCCTCTAAATCAGTCCATTTGTCTATATCACCTGAATTTTTAGGACCCTAAAATATTAAGTCCCTTCTATAGCAGGCCATTAAAGAGATTAAAAAAGAACTCTTTTCTTCTATATGAAAAGCAATGGATTCCTTCAAACAGTAATCAACACTTCACTTGCATAGTAACTGTGACATTATTATCAAAATTCTATTTCCCTATATTAGCTGTACGTATTATACCTAGCTTCAGTCTTCCATAGGTTTTTGCCTAGATAGATAAGCCTTTATTGGAGGTACAAATAATATCCTCTCAATTCTTAACACAATCTAAGCCAAGGTACTAAAACTGTTAACACCCGCTTCAACTTTTCTCCCACCCAACAGTAATCCACAAATCCTCCTTAATGGAAAAGAATAGTACACAAATTCAATTTAGAATCTTGCATCAATTTAAAGAGGTAAACAGCATTAAGAAGTTGTGTGGTGGAACCAAACATCTGGAGACTGGGGCTTCAAACACACTACAGATTAGATAACATGCCATTTATCATACTATACTCTGTAAATCAGAAACTTTTATTAAAGTGCCTGAAACACAGTGGCTAACTGGTGGTGGAAATTCTCAGCCTATAAGGGGCATGCAATCTCTTGAAAAAAACTTGAATACTCACTCATAACCAACAACCCTTACACACCTACCCGGAAAAGAATTCTTCTAAATCACACTATCCAAGAAATCCACACACAACCTGCCTTTTAACGAATACTGGTAAAACTTCTGGTTTCTTTCAAGATTTCACTACACAGTGAGATCCAACAGCAGCCTTATGTACGAGTAAAAATGTCTTAGGTAAACCAGTTTTGAGCAAACCTAAGTTTTGCTTCTCCACCTTCCCCACCAAGAGTCTTCGAATGAAATAAAAACCTGCAGTGTTCAGTTATTACCGAAGGATAGACAGAGCTGATCCCCATTTTCCCAAATCATAGCCTTCTGCTAATGATCACTCATGTCCATCTCTCCTACATGAAAGACACTTTTTTTACACGACCCTTAACAAGAAGGCTTCTAGTCTCTTGATACGTAGAACAGATCTTATTTAAAAAAAAACAAAAAAAAAACAAAAACCAAAAAAACTAGCTCCCAAATGTGACATGAAAACTAACTACACGAGGGAAGACAGGGAAGAGGCTGGGGTTTGTTTTGATCAGAAGAGAACGGGTCACAGTCGACGCTATCGGGAATTTAAAGTCCTGAGGACAAACAGTGTTTACAAAAATGAACACTGACAGTGTGAGAGACGTCCCATAAACTGGAAGGCAGAGACGGGATCCATGCAAAGCCATCCAGAGGCTGCCAAGACAGAACCTGGCCAAAGGACCGAAGAAAGCTGACTGTAGGGGATGCTGCAGGGTGGGCTAACATGGTGCCTTCTCCAGGGTAGAAGGTCAGATGAGTGGTGGAACCGAAGGCTTCATTCCATCGGGCTCTGGTACCCAAAGGTATCTGGCCTCACAGCTCAAGTTTCGCCGGGGAAAAAGGAGGCAGCGAACATGTATTACGGCACCTTAGCCCCAGCCCAGAAGTCCGTGCCCTCGGCTTCCGGCTCCCATGAGCGAGGAAGTAACGGTCCCGGAGCACAAACGGAGGAGTCCGTGCATCAGGCACCACCGCCGAACCCTGGCCATGAGGCGGCTAGCTGCGCGGCCGCGGGGAAGTGGGGAAGCGGGGCGAGCGGCCGGCGCCGCACTCGCCAGCCCTGGCCCTTCCCCGGCCTCGCCCCGGGCGCGGCGAAAAGTTTCCAGCCAAAGTCCACGGCACTCGCTCGCGCAGCCAACCGCCGAAGACAACCGCCTCACCGCTCGGGAGAGCCTCCGCCCGGACGCGGCGCCGAGACCCTCAGTCGCGCCTCCCTCAGCCCGAGCCGGCCGCCGAGATTCACCTACCACAGAGCCGGGAGAAGAGCAGCAGCGGGAAGAGTAGTAGTAGCAAGGGCGGTGGCGTCGGGGGCGGCAGGAGGAGCCCGGCCCCGGGGGGAGAAGCGGAGGAAAGTTGTGCTTTGCCGCCTCCGGGACACAGCGGAGCCAGCCCCGGGGTCCGCGCCATTCCCCACCCTCCCCCCGGCCCGCTCGCACGCCTGCCCCCAACGACTCCCCCAGCCCTGGCGCCTCAGGCTCCGGGCGGCAGCAGCGGGCGGTCCGGCGCGCGCGTCCCTAACTCCTAGTTCTTGAGCCGTCGCCGCCGGCTGACAATCAGCCGAGCGCTCGCGGCTGCCTCGACTCAGCCGTCGCCAACGCCACTGCCGAGGCTGAGGCGGGAGCCGCCCGCCGCTGCCGCCGCCGCCGCCACTCCCCTCCCCCCGGCACCCGCCCACTTCGAACTCCTGGGAACTCGGAACGCACCACCCCGCCTCGCGCGGGAGGGGGAGAGGAAACCGACCCTCAGAGCGGGCGCTGGAACTGGCCTGCCCTCCCCACGCAACTCCAGCTCCCGTCTGATCTCGGCGTGCCAGCAGCTTCTCCTCCCACCCCGCCCCTACACACACTCCACCCCTTTTTTAAAAAAATGTCTTCTCTCCACTTTGATAACGGGCTTTCTCTCAAAGCAGGGCTTTAAAAAAGACAGGAAAATCTGGAATAGGTTAGTAGGCCCCGCCTTTCATTCCTGTCTCGTCCCTCCCTTCCCAGCTTTTCCAATGGTCTCGCCCACTCCAACCCTCCCGGGTCCAAAGCCGCCCCGGTGCAGACGGAGGCGGAGGGTGGTGGGACAATCCGGCTCGCGGCTTCCCTCGCTCGGGCGGCGCTCTCCCTCTGGCGGGGACCCGGGACAGGGAGGGGAAGGCAGAGTGGGGTTGCCCTTCCGTTGCCCAATCTAAAGGTTCCTGTCTAGCAAGTTGGACGCAGCCTGTTGGACTAGTCGTGGTCTCGCCGGAGGAAGAAGGGGCTGAAAGGAGAAACGTTCTCCTTTTTGCTCCCTGGGACAACTATACTCTGTGAATTCTTCCCTTCTTCCCAACCCCTTTCTCTACGCGCTATCCCCAGCCAGCCGGGGCACGTTCTTACGGGCGTTTTTCTTCCTTTTTTCACTGGGAAGGCGGTTTGGTGGAAGGGTCAGCGTGGTGGGGAAAAGAGAGGGGCCCCAGAGGTTTGCTTTCCCACTCTTGATTCTGGCTGTCAGGCTTTCCGGTGTTTTCTTCTGGCGACTGGCAACAGGAGGCCATGGATTTCCCACATCGGAGCGCCTCGAGTTGGGTGGTGTTTTTCTCTGGTTTCCTTTCCTTTGCATGTTAACACGTGTAGTTTTATTTTTCATTGCTCGTTTTCCTTTGAACTGATTGCGGGAAAGCGACCTCAGGAAGTGTTAAACATTTGCCCTTAAGAGCGTCTAAGAAAAATCCAAGAACCATATGACTTCACTCATATGTGGAATATAAAACTGAAAGAAACAAAAGCGCACAGCATAGTCAGTAGTTCAGTGGTTACCTGAGGGGAAGGGGTAGGGAGGGGGAAGGTTAGTCAAATAAGTGGTGATGGATAGAGAACTGACTCTGGGTGGTGAACACATACTGCAACACATAGACGATGCACTGTAGAATTATACACCTGGAACCTATGTAATTTTTACTAACCAGTGGCACTCCAATAAATTAAACAATAAAATAGAATTAAAAAAAGAAGAGCGTCTGTGGGTGGAGTGACTTGCATTCTTCATCTGCCAGACAAGCACTGCCTTTGTGGCTTGTCTTTGGAGCCACAGCCACAGGCGGTTCCATGGGGGTGGTGGACAGTTTGGGCTGTCTCCATGGGGACTGGAGGCAGAGGATGCAAGTCCTTAGTCCTAACACCATTAATTTTACCTGTGTCTTGCCATTTCCACCCGATAGCCACAAATGTGCTCCAACAGAAAGTCAAACAAGGATTTAGCCGCCTGTCTCAGATAAAATAATGCTTGCCTGCCACCAAGATCACGCTGTCCCCCCCTTTCTATTACTAGGTCTCCCACCCTCCACCCACTGGCTTACAATGTTTTACTGCCCTCCAGGGCTGCACATTATTCTACCCTTCTGCCCACTACTCCTTTTAACTTTCACCTTCTATCCTGCCTCCTAGCGCTGAGTTTAGAACCTCTTTTCCTCCATCCCCTTTTCTTTCTCCCTCTATGCCGGCCTGCCTCTGCCATTCCCTGTAAGCCTGTCTCTTGCAGACACTCTTTTCTATCACCTATCCTCAGGACGCACTTACAAATGAACCTTGTCCTGCATTCGCTCTGGGAGATCCCCTGATGATGATCATAATTGATGAAATGTAGCTATTGTGACATTCCTCAGCCACGCTGACACCACTGTGTCCCCCTGAGAACATTGTTTTTCTTATCTTCCCTTTCCCTAAACCTAATTTCAGTGCTAAATTTAGCGCACACAGCCAGCGACTAGCTAATTATCTGTTTAGATAGCACTTTACACGTTGTTGATACTCAGTTAAATGTTAAACAACACAGATTTTAATATCGCTGGCCAATCTTATTCCCCCAACCCTCCCCTGATGATTCCAGTCTCCAGAAAAAGTAATTTATCCAACATTTGAAAAGGTGCCAAAGGTTTAATATGGGGGGGGGGGTCATGGTGCAATTGCTACGGAAACCGTGAGGGATTAGCTGGTTTAGTGCTTCTCAAAAAGATGATATGGAGCTTTCGAAAGTGTATTTCCTCCATATTTTGAGAAATTGGATTAGTGGCATGCTATGATTATATTCTTCTCTGACCTAAAGTGAAGAGAAAGCTTGCAAGAGTAGTGTTTATAGATGTTCTGTTCGCATTGAAAGAACACCATGCTGGTGGTTTAGGTGCATACAGCATTATGTTCTAATAATAATCATTTGTGTTGATACAGTATCTTCAGCCAGAGATGTTAAAGCACACTTACTTCTCACAGAAGGTAGCAATTACTATATCCCTACTTGACAGCAGAAGGAACCTAGCTAGGCACAGAGGTAAAGTACAAATACTACAAGCCACGTGTGGCACTTTTCCTGGCAGAACCAAGTTCTTGCCTTCCAGTGGGCACCACAGACCTCTCAATATTCCTTCTAAAGTTAAAAAAATAAATTTACTGAAGTAATTCAAGTTTCCACTTTTAGGTGTCCAGTCTTAAGTTACATTCTCAAATAAAGACATATCCACCCCAAGCTTTCCTGTTGGAAATTATTAAAAGCTACAGAAAAAGATTTTTATGTTACATAATATAGCTTTTTTTTTCAAGGACCAAAATTACTGTCGATTTTTAAAAAATGTTTAGTGAGACTATCACTGGATTTTACACCATTTTTAGTTTCTAATTGTAGATAAGTTCACTTTTATTGTTTAAGGGACAAACTGGTTGAAGAAATACTTAATTATAACTAACATTAATATTTGTGGTACCATTAAATCCAAAGTATGCATGTATTTTCCAAGAAAAAAATTATCTTAATAGAGAGTAATATGATCCTAATGCCAAAAACAATTTCATTGTTTTGGGTTAAGAGTACTGATGGTATCCATCCTACTTTCTGCCTCAAAGACTGTTGACCAATTATTGAGGTTTATTAATGCTTAACTAAAAAAGATTGAAATGTTAACAAAGAGGTAATTATGTACAGTGCTGGGCATATTACATGTACTCAAATAATCCAAATTAAAGGTTTGAGACTACTAGAATTTCATAGCTGACTCTGAAACAAAGAAAGTATTTTATAGTAGAGGTAGGCCATTATGTACTCCAAGTAGTTCCACTTACCATCAGCAAATTTTTCATAACCTACTTGAAGAAGTACAACTTTTTCCCTCAGTGGAAGAGATGAGCAATGCTTTGTGGAATGTTTGAACTTGGTACTATATTTGATGATAAGTTGATTTTACCCTGCTATATTGGCTCGCAGTCTTCTAAAGCAAAACTATGCAGTTAAGAGGTGACCCAGAGATAGTTAAGAAACAAACTGCAAATACACACACACACACACACACACACACACACACACACACACAGAGAGAGAGAGAGAGAGAGAGAGAGAGAGAGAGAGAGAGAGAAATCCACTCACTTGCAAATCTTCACCAGTCTCACATTTATCAAATGCAACTATTTCCTACTGAAAGATCTCTCTGCCATAGATTCATACTGCTTTCTCCCTCATATTTCCTTTGGGTCTTTGCTCACATTTCACTCTATCACTGAGATTTTCTGTGACCACCCCATATGGAAGAGCCACCCCCATCACCAATCCCTATTTCCTCTTAACTTGCTTTATTTTTTCTACTGCACTCACCATCTGACATATTCTATCTTTATTTATTGTCTGTTTTCCCTTTGCTAAAATGAAAATTCCAAAAGGATGGATGGGAAGCTGTCTATTTTTTCATTGTTGAAACCCAACCACCTAAAACAGTATCTACTATCTGGGTCCCAGATTAGATGATGAAACGGTAAGTATAATGACATAGTATACTCAGGTGCATGTCTAACAGCAGATAAACTCAACTGAAGATTATTAATTTTTTAAGGTCTTGAGTATATGATCATGTTGAGTTTTTAAAGCAAGAAGACGATTATTGCTGACTCTTGATTTAATTGCTTTTAGTGCTGCTTATTAAGCTATTGTCTCTTCCCTCCATATTCACATTTCCACACTCTGTGTTTGTAGTACTGGGTCTGTGGCTCTGCAATCTGTCTCCTTTGCCAACTCACTTCCTGATGGGTTCTATCCACAGAAGTGTCTGGAGGGAGGGTGGAAGGCAGGAGTAGGGAAGAAGATTAACACTCTATGAACCAGACTTATCATAACCCCTCAGAGGTATCAGCACCATCAGGCTGTGCCCACTTCTTAGGGGTCCAATTTTTAGTTCAGCAAGATCCCTCCTCTGAGCTTCTGAGTGCTAATAACTCAAACTTTTCTCTTTGTTCCCCAGCTCTAACAGTGATAACAATGGCTTCTTATATCTCCTATCTCTGGGTCACCTCAGTGTTCCACTTTGGTCTGCAGACCCCCACTCCAACCCTTGTATTATTATTATTATTATTGTATTATTATTATTATTATTGTATTATTATTGTGTTTATCTGCCCTCTATTATTAAGTTCTCTTGGTAACATAGTATGGTTTCTGTTTTCCTGATCAGATATTGATTGATGCTCTTTTTTTCAGTGACTATTTCTCAAAACTTTCCCTTGTAACAGTTATTTTTCTCTAAGTCAAACTATTTAAAATCACACAGCCAACATCAATCCATCTATTAATGTGAATGAAAACAAGGGAAAAGAGCAACATTTGTTCACTTCATTTGCAATAATCCAGATTGAGCAGAGGTACGTTTGTGATAAGTAAATTTGAAGGTGTTTTAGTTGTATATACATGCAATTTGTTTTGCTGTTGAGGTTCCTTATCTCAATCGTGGTAAAAACAAGTAGAAATTTCTAATTTTCTGTGATTTATTTCTTTTATGGGCCTTGATTGCCCTTGAGAATCATTATGGAGCTAAAAGACAGGAGGATTATTTAAAAGAAGAATTTGACTTCTTCCCCAAACTTACAGTGAAAACAGATATATACTTCACATAGCTATGAAAAGGCTAACTCTATTTATAACATACAACTCTTCAGTAGAGCACTAGTATTTTAAATAGTACAGTTTGAGGAACTGATATTTAGGCAGAAAGAAGAGCAATGCCATACCATTATGGTAGGTTAAATAAAATGTTAGGGTAAATTTAGCAAAGATGGTTGAGCTACTCTGCACTGGAGTCCATGTTAGGTGTTGGAAATGAAAAATCTCAAGTCCTGACCCCCAAACCAATAAAAATATTCTTGTAAATGATGGAGGAATGAACAGTATCGGAGAGGACAGAGGAGTCCTACATACACTTAAAAGAGACTGGGAAGGCCTAACGGCGAAGATAACATTTGAATAGTCTTAAAGAATGACTAGGAGTTTTCCATACTGGTGGGGTAAAAGCAGCAGAAGGAATATGAGAATGCTAAATGGAAGGTTATAGAGTCCTGACAGAGTATAATACGTTTAGGAAATCACTTGTATTTCTGTGCTGCTAGATGGTTAAATACAAAGGGGAATTAGATGAAAAGGTAAAAAACGAAGTTAGACGAGTAGGCAGGGAGTTTTTAAATCATATAAAGAAGTTCAGACTTTATCTGGTTGATCATGGGAACAAATGAAGAATTTTGAGTGAGGGAATGACAAGATTATATTGGCTAGAAAAGTCAAAGAACAGTGAAGGTGAGAATATATGGATTGTCAAGTACTTTGGGAGAATTATAAGCAAAAACTTAATAAGGAAGATGTAAGGAGCTGAAAGAATGAAAGTCTGAATTTAAGCATTAGTAAAATTGAAAGGAGAAAATGAATTCAGGAGAATTTCAGTATTTTAAATAATTATATTATCCCTTCAATTTTTATAGGTGACTCAGGTTCATGTGGTATCCTGTACATTTTCTTTAATATAATCATTAATCAATTAATATTTGTTGAATGGAAGGGAGGGAAAAGAAATAATAGTTTTATGGATGGTTTTGCTTTTACATTTAGATTGAACTGAACTAAAGAAATTTGGTTTTCTATAGGTTCCACACGATGAAAAACCACTTTTCCTTCTGTGGGTGTTTCAACAGATTCTGCCCTAATTAGTTGCCTGAAGTTTGTTTCAAACATGTATCCTGTGTATCGGAACCAAAACAGGTACTCATGGGCCACTTCACTTCTCCCAACCCAGAGAGATGCACACAGGGAAGCTATAGGATGTAATGTTAAACGTGCTGGAGCTTCACCACCTGGGTTTCAGGTCAAACACTCTACTCTGTGACTCTTGGTTTCCTCATGTGAAAATAGGAAGAGAATGATTATTTCTTTCTCATAATGTCGTTTAAGGACAAAATTAGTTCATGTAATGACTTCGGAATGGGCCTGCGATATAAAGCACAAGAGGTATTTGTTTTGTTATTATTATTGGTAGTAGTATGTGTTAGTATTTTTAAATATAGAGTCAGGAATCACATACTAATCACCAGCAACCTGGGAGTCGAATTTTGTTAAAGCCTATGTTTCCACATCCAACTGAAATCTTGAAACCAGCTCTGATAAACCGTTAACCAAATTGCCTTCATTCAGCATCCTTCTTTATTGCTTACATATGGCCGCAGTGTTCTCCTGCCATAGGCAGAACAATGGTCCCCTAAATATCTCCACATTCTAACCCCCAAAACCTGTGGATATGTTAGGTTACGTGGCAAAGGGAAATCGAGTTTGCAAATAGTTAAGGCTGCTAATTAGCTGACTTTAAAAACAGTGAGAGTATCCTAAATTATTCAGGTGGGCCCACTGTAAACCTAAGAGTCTTCAAAAGTCTGAGGGAGGCAGAAGAATCAGAGGGCAACGTGACAACAGAAAATGGTCAGAGATAACAATGTTAATGGCTTTGAAGATAAAGAAATAATAAGCCAAAGAATATAGTAGTGTTTAAAATGGAAAAGGCAAAGACAAGGATTACCTGCTAGGCAGTGGTTCTCAACCTTCCCAATGCCGTGACCCTTTAATACAGTTCCTCATGTTGTGGTGACCCCCATAAAATTATTTTCGTTGCTACTTCATAACTGTCATTTTGCTACTGTTATGAATCGGAATGTAAATATCTGATATGTGTTTTCCGATGGTCTTAGGTGACCCCTGTGAAAGGGTCATTCGACCCCCAAAGGGGTTGCGACCCACAGATTGAGAACCGCTGCCCTAGAGCATTGGTTCCCAAGCAGTGGTACCCTCAGGGGTATGTGCTGAGCCATTCAGAGGACAATAAAAAATAATCAGTAATGGTGAAAAAACAAGTAAACAAATGCGAAGGTTAGTTATGGAACAATAAATATTAAGTTTGATCACCATTAATGGAGACACTTCAAAATTAGGTCACATGAGCAAATGATGATAGGTGTGGCTATGAGCCCTTCCCCCAAACCACTCTTCTACCAATCACTATGAACAGTTTCATAACAATCCATTTGTGACATTTCTAGAATTTCCCTGAACATACGAATACATCTGTAGCCAGATTGTTTGATCAGTTAGTTACCGACTGAGTAAAAGTGTGATGTCTTTAATTATGATTATTTTCAAGTAGTTTCTTAATTTAATGTTTAACATAGTTTCAGTTATTATTGTCAGTGATTTTTAGGCTTCTCAGTTATGGATCAGTGGGTGAAAACAGGAATGGTTAAAAAACCAAAACTCGATGTAGATTATAACCCATCACCTAATACTTCTCAATACTTGTCCACAGCTATGGGTACACCCAACCAGGAGATAGTAAAATGTGTGTGTCTCAAATATCACACAGAAGAAAAGGAAATACTCTGAAGAGTGTATTAAATAAGAGTTTTCATTTTTAGGGGATGATGAATGTCGTAAGCCTTTGTGCGTTGTGTGTGGGGAAATATTATCCAGAAGTTGCATGAAACCCTCTCTACTCCTGTGACATTCATCAGAAATTAAACATCCTATGTATAAAAACAAAGAAACACATTATTTTCCATGCTTAGAAAAGCATCAAACTATTACTTCATATATGAAGTCAAGAAAGACAGACAATGAGGATGCAGTTGAAGCCTTATACTATATCACATAGCTAAATGTGGTAAAAACCACACCATAGCTGAAGATTTAATTTCTCCTTGTATTAAGGATATTGTTTTCTGTACGTTTGGGGAAGAACATGTCCACAAAATCAATACTATCTCTTTTTTAAACAATGTCTTGATGAATTCAGGAAACGTTTGACGGTGTTGAAGCTGTAGTAGTAGACAGAATTAGAAAAAGTAAATTATTTTCGATCCAGGTGGATGAAAGTATAGATGTTGCTGATTTTTCTTTTTGCTCGTTACCACGAGGTACTTGGTAGGAAATGAAATTGAGGAAAACTTGTTGCTTTGTTACCCATTCACAGAGCGTACCACAGGTGAAGCTATTTTTAATACAATCAATGATTATTTCATTGAAAAGGACATTATTGGTCGAATTCTTGTGGTGTATGCACTGATGGAGGCAAGCCTATGTCAGGTTGTTTTATAGGCCTATGCAACTGAATTAAAGAATAGTTCCCCATGTACCATGGAGCCATTGCTGCATTAGTAGACAAAGTCTTGCATCCAAGCCTCTTCCTAGTGAACTAAAAGATGTTCTTGATGAGGCTGTAAAAGTTGTAAAATTTTTAAAGTCACAATCATGAAATTCCAGATTGTTTAAAGTGCTGTATGAAGAAATGAACAGCATTCACAGCACATTACTTTTGTTTATGAAGGTAAGGTGGCTATCACATGGCAAAGTACTTACATGTATGTTTGAACTTAGACATGAAGTCCAGATATTTTTTTGAAGACCATAGTTTCCTTTTTACTCCAAAGTCTCAGGACAATAACTGGTTTCAAAGTCTTGCATATTTATTAGATATTTTTCTAAAAATAAACAAACTCAACTTGGGACTTCAAAACAGTTCAATCACTATATTCAAAGTAACCAACAAAATTGAGTCAATGATTTAAAAACTGGACTTTTGAGAGCTTGTTTGGAGGTTCTAGCAGGGGAGCTCAGCTACTCATATACCCGTGCCCGAAGAACGATCCTCTCCTCTAGCAGGGAAGGTCGTCCTCTTCGACCGAGCGCGCAGCTTCGGGAGGGACGCACATGGAGCAGTGAGGGAGGAAGGGGACATCCACTTAGCCAGCCAGATCAGCTGAATCAACCCTGGCGATCAATGGGGTGACAGATGTTGCAGCCAGATCTCCCTCACATCCTAAAAACTGGACTTTTGGAAGGCATGTATTGAAAGAGGTCAGCCTGAAGTTTTTGAAACTCTGCACAAGTTTTTATCTGAGAATGACCTGCACCTATCCCAAAACGCAAAAGAGAACATTGTTAAGTCACTTGGAAGGTCTTCAAGTGTCCTTTGATAAGTGCTACGCTCAACGTGGAAAGGAAAACAACTGGATAGCAGATCCCTTCAATGAAGAATTCTTCAAAGAAGCTAAACTATCAATCAACGAAAAAGAGCAGTTAATTGAACTTTCGACTGATTCTTCTTTAAATCTTGATTTTAAAAGAAAGCATCTTACTACTTTCTGGGTAGATGTTAGTGAGCAATATGAATACCTTAGTGAGAAGACACTCAAATGCCTCTTGTCATTTACTCGCACTGAATTAGTGGAGAGAGCTTTTTTTTCTTACACCTTCTTTAAAAATCAAGCTTAATGCAAGTCCAGATTTAAGACTGTATCTTACATCTTTTGAGCCTGGTTTCAAGAAACAAAGTGCATCAAAGCAAGCTCAGTGATCTCACAAACAATGTATTCAATTGGCTAGTGCTCTGCATAATAATTATAACAGACTTTTCAGATAACACATATAAATATTATTATTAATAATAAGTTAAAAGTTTGTTAAATACTTGATCATTATCAATATTTAACTCTGTTGCAATCATTGTAAAATTAAATCTGTGGTGCGTACCTTTAGTGTAGTAATTTTTCTTTCCTAACTTATTACCTCATTTCCACTATTTCACATTAAGACAGGGACAGAACAAGTGTCAGTATTGAAAAACTGTTTTAAAAACAAAAGGTACAATTTATAGAAATGGTTTTAAAAGGGGTACACAAGTGGAAAAAGGTTGGGGACCACTGCCCTAGAACCTCCAGAAAGGAATGCAACTCTGCCTATGCCTTGATTTTAGCCAGGTGAGACTCCTAACCTACCGGACTATAAGGTAATAAATTGGTGTTGTAAGCCCTTTGTCTGCATAATTTATTACAGCAGCAGTAGAAAACTAATTGTGATATAATGAAAAAAAATGTATTTGATCTTCCTTTCTCTGGTTCCTGGCATAGAACTTTTGTAACCCTTGGAATTTCCCGAACAATAGGGTGAGAGAAGTGTTCTTTAATTATAAGAAGCCATATCTGCATTTATGCTAATGAGGTGACTCTTGGAGGATTGGAGGATGGGGGGCTTGTTGCCAGAGAAACCAACACTGTGATTAAAAAATTGGATCTTTCTGCCCCACCTCCCCAACCCCCAAGATCCAGGGTGGAAGGAGACACTGGGGATTGGCTTAATCATCAATTGCCAGTGTTTTAATCAATTATGCCCACTTAATGAAGCGTCTAATAAAAACCCTAACCAAAGAGGTTCTGGGAGCTTCCAGGTTGGTGAACACAAAGGAAGTTGGTGCACTCAGGGTACGGAAGCTCTGCTCCCCTTCCACGTATTGCCGTATGGATCTTTGCCCTGTGACTATTCAAGTTGTGTCATAATAAACCAGTAATAAGTGTTTCTCGTAGTTCTGAGAGCCCTCTGACAAATTATCAAACCACAAAAAGGAGTCATAGATTTATAGCTGGTTGCTTAGAAATACAGGTGACAACTTGGGAGTTGTGATTGGCATCTGAAGTGGGGGCCGTCTTGTGAGATTGGGCCTTTAATTTGTGGGGTCTGTGCTAATTCTAGGTAGTTGGTCTCCTAACTGAATTTTAGGATACCACTTGGTCTAGAGATTTGGAGAGTTGTTTGGTGTAGAAACCCCACTACCATGTTGCCTTTCACATTGCCCATATTCTTGCCTTTAATATTCTAACCCTTCTAAATCGAAAATTAAATGAAAATTTTAAGATTTATTTTTGTGTGTGTGTTATCTTCTATAGACAGCTTTTTTTTTTTTTTTTAACTTCTTCAACCCATGCTGCTGGAACAGGGCTGGGTGTATCTATTTCTAAATCATTTTTCTATAGCTTTCATTCAACAACCTGTCTTCTTTTTAACCTCCATGTACATTTTTTTTTTTTCTGCTTCTACTTGAAATCCTTGACAACATCAATACTCCTGTGAACCTTTGGTCTCAGTGGGAATTTCTCACTGAAAACCTTTTTCTGATCTAGCCTCCCGATTTCCTACCTGTTCATCATCACTGTTGGATTTACTCCGTCTTCCAGTTTTTGTCTCCTAACATTTATCTCCAAATCCATTATTCTCACTTTGGCTTTTCCACCTTCCTATCCAGAGTGAACTCTAGGGTAAACTTTTCAATAATGTACCTACCAGCCCTTGTCTGCATTGCTAACCTTCACTGGCAACATTCAATATTCCTGCTTGATAAAAATTTCAACAGGGCACCAGTTATAATTCTTAAAATTCATAGTATCAAACTTTCCCTCAGATTCTCAAAGCTACTCAATAATCCTTATACTCATCCTTATTGAAATCTTTACAGTGACTGCTCCAAATATCTTCCTTTCTCCTCAGGCTCCCATCCCTTTTCCTTAGCCCAGGGTAACTCACGATGGATGACATTGCTTCTTATTTCCCTCAAAAAACAAAATAAAACAAAACAAAACTGAAGCTCTCTTAAGTGGGTTGTATCAATCATATTCTAATTTAACTTATCTTGTCCCTCCCTCAGCAATAATATAAAAGGTTGTTAAAGTAACTTCATCTCTACTTTCCCTCACAAATCAGAACCTATGGATTGTTGTATTCTAAGCAGCTGAAAATGGAAGAACATAGATAAAACTCACCTCTTAGAAACAGATCAAGCACTTTGAGTCTTAGAATTCTTAAAATCCACTTTCAGAAACAGGAATGCAGCCTTAAAGATAATAGACTGCTGATAGCTTTGTTCCCCTCTTGTATCCTACTTGTATCCTATGGCCTGTTATGGGAAGAAAAAGCCAAAGGAGTTGACCTAATGAATAGAACTAAATTGGGGAGCTATAAGCCAGTTTGTCAAGGAAATCAGTTCTATCCCTCTCATCATCAAATACTTTAATGCTTAGCTATTGCCATTCATTGTTTGAAATATCATTTTTGGTATAAAATGTATGTGAATATTTGGGTACATAAACACATTTTATTGTTGTTTTCACATGTGATTGTATTATAAACTAGATGGCTAGCAACTCAGGATTGAAAGGAATCTTTGCTTTCTAATTTTCATTGTCCTCTTTACTTTGCACTTTATAAATTTCCTAAGAATTACTTTTATTTAATTCTTTGAATTTGTCTTTTTCTATCTATTTTGATAACTATCTCTATGGTTTCCTAAATAACTATGAAATAGACTATATTATTGAAAAAGATCTAGGCATTCATACTTTTAATACAACTCACCTAGAAAAACTAATATGCCATTTCTGCTAACATCTGTATTTATAACAGATGAGAGAAATCCCTGAGAAACTGACCGTTTTGCCTAATAATAAAATAACCTTTCAGAACTATTAAATATTTTTTCCTAGGAGGGATTATTGACAATGAATGTACTACCCTTTCAAATGCTGTGATAGAAGATACATTTCATTTATTCGGTATTTATTTCAGATCATCCATGCTCCATGCAGTGGAGATGTAGCAGTAAAGAAGACATAGAAGCCCTTTTTTTTTTTCTTTTACAACTTTCCACTTTAGCATGGAAGGCAGATATTAAATAAATAATTATGCAACTTTTTAGTTACAATTTTATTAATATTGTGAAGAAAGGTACAGGATACCAGACAGTATATATCAGGGGACCCAAATTAATATATTAAATAAAAAATAGCTTCCTTGATAGACTGTTATTTAAACTAAGACCCAGAAAATAAACTGGTATTAACTATATGAAAATCATGTAAGGTGTGTGTGTGTGTGTGTGTGTGTGTGTGTGTGTGTGTGTTGAAAGGGTTCACTGTAAAGCTCACAGTTCGATCAGTTTGAAAAATTAGAGAAGGAGCATGTGTTAGTTATTTATGTGTGTGTAGCTTTTGGCTCCAATCCTGGCCTCCTGTGTTCTCTGAATCACAGGAGCTGGAAGTCAGCAAACTACATTTTGCAGACTCCTTTTCAGCATATTTTCTGTTAATTTCTGTCATTATGTAGCACTGGTGGAACATTTAGAGTAGGAGAAATAAAGAAGTCATTTTTTTCTGCTTCTGTTACAGCCTCAGATAGCAGCAAGAGAAGTGGTAAAAGACTCTAGGATGTGGTAGTCAGTAAAGGTTTTTAGCAGCACTTATAGAAAGGCTAGTAGTTACTGTTTAGTTTCAACAGCGATAGAACAGGTCCCTGTCCCAGCATAGCAACAGGCAGTAAAGGTTAATGGATTGCAGCCCAGGGGAATAGCATATTTCTGATCTTCAGGTAATATCTTACTCATTGAAATTGTCTTTAGGTTTAATTTTTCTGGCTGTGTACTGACTAATACAGAAAAGAAATGTAGAAAAGGTCCAGGGAAAGGTGATTCTTATAGATCATCTTAAGTATTGTGGACTTCATTCTAATAATAATGGGAAGCCATTGAAATATTCTCAATAGAGAAGGGACATGATCAACTTTCCATTTTAAAAAAAAAGCAATTTGACTACCACAGAGAAAATAGATAGAAAAGAGTAAGAGTAAATTTAAGAATTAGTAAAGTAGATACAGAAACTCAAGCAAAAAAATAATGATAGTTAGAGCCAAAGTGAAAAAAATTGAGAACTTGGCCAAGTTGAAAAAGAATTGATAGTACCTGGGGATTGGTTGGATTTTGAAGGTAAAAGGAACAAAATCAAGGATGATTCTAAGGTTTCTGACATAAGCAGTGCATAGGTGGTGATGTCACACACTGAGTTAAGACAATTTTAGGAGCAAATGTGACATCCAAGCCAATATTCTGAGTACACTATTAGATATCCATATATAAAACTCATAATATTGGTCTAAGAGGGGAAATAAGTTTAGCGGTAATGAGCAAATTGATTGTATTTAAGACATGTAAGAACTGTTTAGGAGTTCACTTAGTGTTGCCTTACAGCTGTCTGTCTCCTTCCCCTTTCATTTCCATGACATCCTAAGGCAGGAGCTAAGCATGGAGACCACAGGGGCATAGAGTACCTCACATCACCCTGTATAGACTTAGAGGATGGCTGGTTAGTCAATGACTAGTAAGATTCCTCAAGGGAGGAACAACCTAAGACAGGCATAGTCACATAGGGGCCATCAGGAGAGTGGGCTCTGCAGAGGTGAGGCACAGCCCCTCACCCTCTCAGAGGTTAATCTTCTATCCCCTGGCTGCCTGTGTCCTACGCTGCTCCAATGGTGACCTGATAGAACAATATGGATCATGCTCCAATAGGAACGACTTAGGTACTGAGTTAACCCCCTGGGGTGGTTTCAGTACCTTGAGTCCTTGGGGCTATGTATATGTGTAAAGGCATAATACGTGCTGGAACACAATGGGGACTTTTGGGAATAACCATAAGGCATGATAATCAGACCTTGGAAAGAAGAGATCTTACTTCCTTATACAAGTTTCACTTCCTCATTCTATCCAACAATAAAAGCCATGCATTGGTCCAATTTGGGGCTTTTTCAGTCCATGAGGCTGGAGCCCCTTGGCCCCGCTTAAAATATACTTTTGGTTACTGTCTTTCATCACTTTGCACCACCCTTCTCGTGTTGCCACTACTCGTGTCTGCTGGACACAACAACTTAGGACACTAATAAAGCAGATAAGGTGTAATCCTTAGGTATAGAAATATGTAAATGACACGTTGAAGAAAAGGAAGCCCTAACAAAAGAGACTGAGGAATTGCCAGAGAGGGAAAAGCAAACTACAAATGTGGTATCATCAAACAGAGGGACAAGAATGTGTTTAGGAAGAGGGAATGATCACTTAGGTTGAATGCTATGATTAGAATGAGGGCATTAGTAATCTTAGTAAGAGTAATCTATGATCCTAGAAATGATCTTAACAAGAAATATGTAAAATTTTTATGAAGAAAACTTTAAGGCAGACATCATAAAAGTAGTATAGTAAAGGAAACCATAAGAAATTTTGGAATAGAGAGCATAAAAGTAAAACTTTAATAAATTTGACTATGAAAAAATTTATACATGGCCAAAAACAATTGCAAAAGCTATCTTCACATATAAATAACTTCTACAAGTCAATTTTTAAAAATCCCAACAACATAAGAAAATTAAAAAAGGATATGAATAAAGAATTTTTAGAAAAGGAATTACAAATGGTGTTTATATATTGAAACATTGTCCATGTAGCTTATAATAAGTTTAAAAGAAACTCTATTTAAATTTATGAGATCGGCAAAAAACTTTGTGATGCCCGTCTGTTGGTTGAGTGTTACCACTCTCACATATTTTTGGTGGAATTATAGTTATGTTTGACATCTATGGAGTATAATTTGGCAATATCTATCAAAATTACAATTATGTTTATCTTTTAACCCTGTAATTTCACTATAAAAACTTAACTTATGGGTCTATCTTCATATATGTGAAATAATGCACAAAGTTGTTTGTTGCAATGTAGTTTATAACAATACAAATTTGAAGACAAGTTTAATATCTATCAATGAGGTCAGCTAAATAATTTATGGGTCACTCAATTAGAGCTATGTAGATGAAAAAGAATGAACCAATACTTTATGAATTAACATTGTCCCCAATGTGTATTTTTAAATGAAAAAAGAAAGGAAGATATTTAACAGAATGTATGGTATATTGCTTAATAAAACACTTTAGAGAGAATATATGTGAATTATTTATTTGTGTGTGCATAGATTATTTTTGGCAAAACACTTGCCCCAAGCAGTAGACAGGTGACTAGGACTAGGCATGGAAAAGAGACTTTTTATCATATCTCCTTTTGGAATATTTGAACTTTGAACCATTTATTTACATATTGCCTATTCAAAACAATTAGAATTTGAGAACAAAAATCCTGAGGAGTAGAGTGAAGAAATAAAATGGAGTTGCTATGGTCAAGCTGCTAAAGTATTAAAATAAAGTAAGCTGAGGCATAAGGAAATGATTCTCTTCTTCCATTACCTTAACAATCTGTTAATGTAAACTTCTAAATTTTCTAGTCCTTCGTCGATACTCGGAGAAACATCAGATCATTGTGCATCAGTACCTGAACATACATCGAACACTCAGATAATCATCTAAATGACCTCAAAAGAAGTTGTTCCATTATCCAGACCACTGGATATCTGAAGATTATTATTTTGGACCAATCCTGATGCTAAGAATGTAGGACTGATTCTTCTCAAGAATGTACTTTTTACTATAAGAACCCTCAGATTTTCTTTCTCCTTCAAAACACTTCTAGATTTTGCTTAGCTGTGTTTTCAGTTTGCAAACTGTAAGACCCTTGAATAAATATTTGCCACTTCCTTTCCAGTAAAGCCTTTTGAATCTTTTTGAATTTTTATAGAAGGGAATGTAATTCACAGAATATGTAGAGAGATTGACCTTGAATAATAAGAGGATACATTTTTCTGGGTCAGAAATAAGAGAAGGGAGAAGTAGCATTGATTTGGTGGGAGAAGATGGAAATGTTGGAGACATTTTCTGTTTGAAGCTTTCAAAAAAGTTTTTATTTTTTTAAAGGAGAATGCAAATTACTGAAAGTATAAGGAGTATAGAAGAGGATGGAATCTGAGAAGAGCAGAAGATGTAGAAACACCTTCTTACTGAATAAATAATTGTTGCAGTTAGGAAAGTGGGTTGACCATAGCAATGTGGTCAGTTGCAAAGCCATGTTGAGGGTCAAGTAGAGGTTCAAACTAATTCCTATCTGCTCAGTTGTGTGATTTGTACAACTCTTAGCTGGCTGTAGTGAGATGTTAAAGAAAGTGGAATGTTTAATTTTTCACTTCTGTTTTCTTAGTAATAGGAAGGCCTAGAAAGAGATATCTCTGTGAATTAAAAAACACCCTAAGAATGGGTGATTAAGCTGCCTGGAAATGCCACCTTGGTAGAGAAAAGTACCATTTTACTGTTTGCCTTCATCTGTCAAACAGAGACAAGAACAAATTTACAAGGATTTGCTTACACAAAAGTAACACCAAATTATATTTGACTTTCTTAAGTTCTCAGGAATTTTATGAGATTCTGACTAGGTTAAAATTGATCAATAAAAACTATCAACAAGTTGCCAGCTTAGAGTAAGCTCTTTTTTACTTATTTATTACTCATGTTAGATCCAATGTCATGTGAATCTGTTTTGAGTGATTTTTTAAAAGCAACTCTAAAAGGAATAGTATACCAAGCTGAATTTTGAAAGTATTCTACCATTTGAGGTGAATTTAGCACATATCCTGAATCGTGCTGTTTTATAATATGGACCCCAAGAAGAAAGATTCATTTAATGTGAACCCCTGAGAAGGAATTTATCTGCTGAAATGGATTCCCCATGGTCAACCAAGGGCCCAGATTTTATAAATATAAGAGCCTAGCAGCCATTTGCTGACCGGGGTTTCTCACGTACTCCGTACATCCCTGGAGGAACCTCAGACTGCAACTCCCAGCTTCCCCCACTATTCCCTTCTTGTTTACGCTGTCTACACCAAACACTGCAGGGAAATTCTGCTTATCTCTTTCTACCAATAACTGAGACCTGCTTCGTCCAGTGAAAACTGCACAATTTGGGTACCTCATTTACATAACACAGACCTAATTAAGAACCCAGTGCAAACTCTTGCTATAAAATGTGGTCTCCCCTTTGTCTCAGTGGAACACAATGTAGGTTGCTACCTAAATCTGTGTCTCTTGGGCTGCAGTTCCTTTTGCTCAAATAAATGCTTTTAATTCTGTATTACAGTCTAAAATTTATTTTGGTTTACAATAATTATTATTATAAAATGTGAAGAGCAGAAAGACTGTATCAGCTACTTCTGACATGTTAACTAACTTAAAACTTGAAGTACATAAGAGTAATAACTTACTTTTAAGCTTTTCACCAAAAATATTCTGAAAGATTCTGCTCACTGGAGTTGCTTTTTAAAAATCCTAATTTTTAAGGTAGAAAAACATGTAATTTCTCAGGAATTTAATCTTCAGACACGACTAAAACCCTTCTATCATTTAAAACTCATAAACTTATATGTGAGAAGAAACAATAAATAGCTTTTGTTATTATAACATGGTCTTCTATTGAAAATAAAGGTGACATTCATTACCTGAAAGTCTGTTGTTGCAAATCTACTTTGGAAGTGCTTTAAAATCCCTTCTTTTCATTCTTTTGCTATGAGATAGTTCCTTTTCAATGATCAAGCATTGCCTCCCATAGTGATCCTTAAATAGCAACAACAAAAAGACTTTTTCTTCAAAGCTGTCATTGGAAAGGGTATTTTCCTTGTGCTGGGTATAGGGTAAGAACTGGCTTGATAAGCCTTTTGTAATTAAGTCTTGTGTGAGCTACACATAGTTGAGTCAGCTCTAACTCCGCTGACTGTAAATGAGTGACGTCCACGACGTCCTATCTGAAGTAGACCTACTCAGCTCCTGTTGACTTATGCCTATGGTTTTTATTTGTTTGTTTGTTTTAGGGAGTCAATCTCACATTTGGTCTTCCTCTTTTCCTGCTGCCTTCTATTTTTCCCCAGAATTATTATTATTATTATTATTTTTTTTTACAAAGAACCCTGCCTTCTTATGATATGCCCAAAGTAGGACAACTTCAGTTTTGTCCTTTTTGCTTCCAGCGATGTTTCAAGCTTAATTTGCTCTAGGACCCATTTTTGTCTTTGCGATGTTCTGAGGCATCTAGAGAGCTCTCCTCCAACACCGTATTTCAAATAAATTATATATTTTTTCCAATCAGCCTTCTGCACTGTTCAATTTTCACATCCATTTATAGTACTGGGAATACGAGGATGTGGGTTATTTTAACTTTGGTCTCTAATAACACATTTTTGATCATGATGATCTTTCCTAATTCTTTCATTGCTGTCCTTTTGCATGTCAGCCTTTTCTTGATTTCTTGGATGTAGTGTCCATTTGAACTGATAACTGAACAAAGTAAGCAAAATCTTGAACAATTTTGGTATCTTTATCGTCTGTGTTAAAGTTGTCTTTTTCTTCTATAATCATGAATTTTGTCTCCTTGATGTTCAAATAGTCACAAGTTGACACTTTCTTTTCACTTTCATCTGAAGTCTTTTCAAATCATCACTACCTTTTGCTAGTAATGGTGTCATGTGAATGTCTTAAGTTATTGATATTTCTTCCAGTTTTCACTTTTTTTCATCTGAGCCTAACCCAGTTTTCCATATATTCTGCATACAGATTAGGCAAGTAGGGAGATAAAAAACACCCTTGTTTGACACCTTTGCCTATAGAAAACATTATCTGTTCATTGTGGTTCCCTGTCCACAATCCACAGGTTATGTATGCATCCAGACAATCAAAGATAATCAGAACAATCAAAACAATTCAGTTTTGCTCTTCTTGAAACAGATGCTCTTTTCTAATAGGCCATTAATTCTATAAATTTTTGTATTGGGACATATAAATTGTGCATTTTGCCATTCCACAAATATTTTAGTGTAATATTCCCATTGCATGGACTAAGACCCACACTTGTGAAGAATTATAAAAAACACAAAATACTTTGCATTAAAATGATATAACCATTTAAACAGTAAATAAAGAACAACAAAAAATATGTACTGTTTCATATACCCAGGGCACTACAAAGATAATGTTATTTATGAAATTGAATAGAGAAGCTAGAAATGTGTACAGTATCTGTTTTTTAAAAATTGTTTCTGAATATAATAGTGCCAATCTACTTTTTGAATCAGAATTTTGAGATTTAAAGGTGTTCAGCCTTCTTATATTTTATACATAAGGAAACTTAGATTCAAAACCTTTAAGTAACTAGCTCAAAGCTGGTAACTGTTAGTAGTTGAATACCTTCAGCTGCATATTATAATAATCTCAGAACAGTAGTTTAAACAAGAAGGGATTTACTTTCTCATATAATGGAAAAGCTGGAAGTAGCCAATTGCGGTATTAGTTCAGCTAATTAACAACACTAAAGACCCAGGCTCTTTGATTCTACCATGGTCTCCACAGATTTCTGGTTCTTCACCCTCAAGCTTTCAAGGCTCATAGTCACAAAAAAGCTGTGATAGTTCCACGCATCATGGCTAAGTTAAAGACAAGGAAAAGGGAAAATTGGAAGTTAATAACATCTCTTCAACAGTATACTGTAACACCCTAGAAGACTTCCACGGGACCTCCCTCATGTTTCTTTGGCTAGGACTGGGTCAACAAGGCTATTCTTAATATAGGCCTTTCTAGATCATCACAGGAATCATTTTAAAAATGATTGTGGGGTTGGCCAACCAACAAGTCAGTCACACATTGTTATTGTGATTTTAGAAAACAAGTTTTCTTACAATTAGAAATTAGCTATATTCTACCTAAATACTCTGGATGGAAAATAATTCAATGACCCTAAATTGCATAGAGTGGAATTACTTCAGAATAATGGAGACAAAATAAGTAAAAATGTCCCATTCTCCACATTGCCATTATTATTATTATTAATAGTAATTGTTATTATTATTACTGTTATCATCAGCTTGCTTAAGTGCAAAAACTTGCTTTTCTTTGAATGTTGAAATTATTGGGACACACATACATTTTTTTCAGAGGGAATTTAGGTCTCCTTTAAAGAGCGAATTAGGCTTGTAAAGAACCCTCTCCACTAAATATTGTTTTGGGAAAAGATATTCTCAGCATGCTTGCAAGTTCTCATGTTATTCAGAGGGATCTCTATCCCCTTTCTTTTGCACCTTTCTTTATGAAAGACACTCAAGGCAGAAATGCATCTATGAGGCTCAGGTGTGGGTCTCATCTGAGCAAAGTTTGCTTCTGCAGATTCTAGTCACTAAGTGCCTCAAAACCATGTCAAAAGTTTTGATTTCATTCTCCTTCTGCTTTTGAATGTGAGATCCTATAATAGATCTTGGAATAAAACTAGGATGAGATGAAGTTTTGACCCCTTAGTCTCCATGAAGTACAGGACAAAAAGTATGATTGTCTGACTGACATTTTACTGTGTGAAATCTTCTGTCACTCCTCCTGGGACAGTGTCTCAGGGACTGTCTTTTACAATAGGGTTTAGCAGTGTAATACAGCAGCAAGACCACAGGCTTGGTGTCAGAAAACATAGTTTTGAAGCTCATTTTCTCCACTTACCAATTTTCTTTCTTTTAAAAAATGGGGATAGGATAATAATAATACTTACTTCAAAGATCTGTTTTGAGAACCAGGAGGGGTGCCAGTTAAGCACTTGAGAATGAGAAATTTCTCAAATAAAATGAGAAAGCAAATTTTAATGTGTGATCTTGTTATTCATTAATTTCATTGGGGTGGGTCAAATGTGGGCCTACTCTGAGATAGACTGTATTCCAAGGATTTATAACAAAGTTCTATGGTTTAACCAAGATAGTATTTAGAAAAATTATTCCTTCATATTGTTTGTCCCTTGTTTCCTTTATTGATTGCAATAATAACAAAGGTATAACCAAAAAATTTTGAATCTGTTTATAATATTAGGCACCTGCTCTGGTTCATATTGGGATTTTAAATTCTTTCCTTACAGGTCTCAGATAAAGGAAAGTTGTCTGGTCGCTTTTATTTTTACCACTTTACATAGTAAACTCCACTGACATCAAATAAAGAAGTATCTTTATCTGGAATCTTCTCTCATAGTACTAGAAAATGCATGTTTACTGAATGAAACACGTTTCAATTCAGGAAAAATGAACAGACCACTACTTACAAATAAATTTTCATACCTTTCCATTATATTTATTTTGCAAATATGTGACTATGCTCAGAGATATTTTTTATACCATGAGATTTAGAATAATTTGACCAGAATATCTAGAATTATCATAAATATTTTTCAGATGATTTGTGTTACCGTCTCAAAGAAGACTTCCTCAATCCTCCAGTCTAAATTAGTCACCCCTGGTTATTTCTTCATATGGCAAATATTTATTTGATTTACTGTCCAACTTACAAGAGTATAAGCTTCATTAAAACCTTATCTATTTTGTTGACTACTACACACACACCTATTACTTAGCTAATATATAGATGTATATCAAAGAATATTTGTTAAATTAATTAATGAATAACAGCAAAGAACAGATAATGCTTTTAACAAATATATTCCATATTTATTCATGTATTTCCCCCTCCCATAAATGGAAACAAAAAGAATAAGGCAGAGAGAAGAGAAATGGGGGTGGGGTGCAATTTAAAAGGTGTTCTTGCATTGAAATGTTCCTTTATTCTTAAGCTGCAGATCCCAAACCTGAAAATCTGGTCCAGAAGAAGTCATATTAGACAGTTCTTGAAAATCCAGTTTAATTGTCCAGTACTTGTGGCAAGGTTTATAGACACTTCTTTTGCCTATGCATGCAAATAGTCCACGTTTAGATGGAAAAGACAACTAGGACGAAAACAGCAAGAGGTATTTGGGAAGCAGGTGGAAGAGTGAGTGCTGACCAATACTCCCTTTCTCTGACCTTCTATGGATGACGAAGAGGCTTGCTCTCTTATTGAGCTCCCTTTGTCTGCCCTGGTGTGAATAGGGTCACATTCTACCTCATATAAAGTGTTCCCCAAAGAAAGATGATGTTACTAACTATGAAATTGATTGATGCTTTTTAAGTTCACAAGTTGCCTGTCCTGGTAGCTGTGGTTACTATCTAGAAATATAAAAAACAAGAGTATTTGAAACAATATTTTCTTGATTTTTATTCTCTTGAAGTGTATGTGCATGTGCATATTTAATGGTGTAGAGTCAATAGAATTCGTAATCTTTTGGCAAATACGATTTCTAATTGTGTAAACTATAACTCTGAGTGCTCTCCTCAGTTTATAAGATAAACTATCTCAGATGTGTTAATCATTAATAGGGTACTATTTAAAGCATGGTTTCTACATCTTCATGGGTTGTGCCTCCAATATTATTTTTCCCCTAGGGTACTGGATTTCCTGTTACACTATAAAGATTATAATACTTGTGTTTGAAGCATGTCTTTGTTCTCAATGTTTCCTGCTATATGTAGTCTTTGGCTCAGGGAATAAACAAGAGAGCACCAAAGGCACTCTCACAAGGCAATATAGCCCACAGTGACGTACTGTGCCATTAATCCTCACAATTCAGAGAGGTACACAGAGTAGTTAGAGCCAGAAACCAGGAATTGCCTGTTGGCCACAGGACAACAATTCAGCTCCTGGTAGTTTGTTTTTATCAAAACTTGAGAGTATATTGAAAAGGAGTCTCCCTTGTATGACCATGAATATAAGTTACAGAATTGAGGAAGTAATAAAAGAAAGAGTAAGCTACCTCAAGCTTCTAATAGGTGGTTCCCTCAGGCAGAAAGAAGATGAGATCTTACTATCCCAATCCAGAGAGGTAAAACAACCATAAAGAAAGTATTTAATGTATGCAATCCTTTGCATACATTATATAAAGCTATACTCACCTGAAATAGGAATGATGGCTCTAACAATTATTTACCGCCTATGTACTCTGGAAACAAGTAGAATTTTGAAACCATACATTTTGTTAACTAAAACCCTGTAGGAGTAGTTCGGTGAAAGGTGAAAAGCAGTAGGCTGGTCTACTTGCAAAAAAGGAGACCTCATGAGAGAGTCCCTGTGCCTATATTACTTCTAGGATGACCCTAGAAGTCACTTTTGAGACCAGCTACATTCTAATTTCCATAGGCATGATGGATCAAATATATTTTATTTCCTCATTTGCTTTACAGTTAAGAGAAAAGGGGGGACAAGAATGGAAGCCAAATGCTACTACCTTTTGCTACACCCACTTCCACATACCCCCATAAAGTTCACTAACTGATATTAATGGAATTGTAGAGCTGGAAGGGACTGTGGCAATCATAACATTTTAACATACTTGCTTTTTGCTTATATAGGCCAACGATACACAGAATTCAATCAATTGACCTGAAGTAACATGATGTAAAAGGAAAGGTGTAATACAGGACAAGATAAATGGATTCAAACCCAGGACATATCACTAAAGAGCTTGGGCAAATTAATGAATATCTTTGAACCTTAGTTTCTTTATTTTAAAATGATAAGTTTAGATTACAGGAATGGGTATCAGAGGGTTGGTGGATGCTTCCCAGTTGAGACCCATTGAAAGAATAATTAGGTCAATCCCTTGAAGCTCTAACACTCCAGTGTTCTACATTTCTGGCATTACAAAGCCTGTGTCTACATATGTTCTCATTTATTTCCTTGTTGTTATGAAGTAACTTATTTCAAAAACATAATAACAAAGGAGAAGGAGGTGAAAAAGAATTTTTAGGATGTCTTTTAGAGAGTGCAAATATGAAGAAGTCACTCTTTCTGTTTTAAAGTAAAAATATGTGATTACATTACTATGTGGACAACATAGTAATGTGTAATTTAATTACTCTGAACATAGTGGCCCAGGTAAATCATCATATAATCAGCATAGTTTTAGAGATCATTATTTATTTTCTTCCTAGGAAAGAAGTATTTGGGTTGGTGATAATAGTCTTATATGTATATTGCCCAGCCATGAGTCACAGAATCAGTGTGTTGCAATCCACATTAGAGTGCAACATCTCTGTGAGCTATAAAGACCAACCACACTGACAATGCCAATGACCAACAGGTGAGATTTCAGCAGTAAAAATGCAGGAAAACTGTATTCATTTCAAGTAATTCTTTTTTTAAAAGTACACCAAAAATTGTTTTAATTTTTTTACCGATTTTAAATTGATTTTTAAAACATTCTCAATTTTTTTATAAGCAAAAAGTAATATTCACTCTAAATCTGGCTTAGCATTTCATCTCTTACACCTTTTCTAAGAACGTATTTTCTAGAGGAGTGCCACTGAAGGAGCAAATTGGTGATTCTGATTTTGTAGCTTCACATTAGTTTACTACTGAATCTTTCTACCAATATAATTTTTAAAAATAATCAATAGATTTTATTGTTTTGAGCAGTTTACAAAAAAAAAAAGAGTGGAATGTAAAAAGTTCTCATGCATTCCCCATCTGTATTTCCCCTGATTATTAACATATTGCATTAGTTTGGTACATTTGTTGCAATTGATGACCCAATATCAATATGTTACTATTTACTAAAATCCATAGTTTACATTAGGATTCACTCTTTGTGTTATACGATCTATACATTTCCAAAAATGTATAGTGACAATTCTCCTTTTTGTTATTATAGATCCAATAACCTGAAAAAATTGATATTATTAGATAGCAGGAATCAACAGAGACATACGTAAAATTGCCTACTTGCAAAGATTTACACTGCTTACTAGAATTAGTAATTACACATTTCACTTTATCCACCATTATTTAAAACTCACACTTATTATCTTCATCCCCAAGAAAAATTTTATCTCCAAGTCTCTAGTTCCATCTGTGGTGCCACCAGGCAGAATAATACCTGCTTTATAACCTGGGAACACCATGGTGCAATTAATGCCATGTAGCTATAAGTGTTAGAAAGTTCTTGAGCTAGTTTTGTCTTTGCCTATCAACAGCATCCTCAAAAAATAATAAAATTTAGTGGCAAATACATTTTATTAAGACTTGAAAAACCTAGGTGGTGATCTTAACTTTGATGTTAACCAGATGTGAAATTTCAAATATAGTCCTTTACTACTCTGAGCTTCAGAGAGGTAATATATAAAAGAGGGGTGTGAGATTAGATCTCTCAAGTCTTTTCTAGCTCTAAAGTAATTCCTCATTCTCTTTCCCCATCCTGATGGCTTTTTCTTCAGTTTCTCTCCATCCTGTAGCCATTACCCCATCCAGGTCAATTTATCACATGGCCATGTAACCATAATCTGCTCTGTATTAGTCTTTCTAGAATCAAGCCCAATCATTACACATAACACTGGAAGGTTAATCTCCCTGAAATACTATTTTTATCACTGCATGCTTACACTCTAAATCCTGAACTGTTTCCAATTACCAATATACTAAGCATCAAAAATTAATTCATTTGCTTGTCCAAAGGCAGAAGTTACAAACTTAATTCTCATGCAGATTAAGCAAGCAAGGTAACATGAAGCTAACTGGGTAGGTCCTGTAATAAACCCGAGAATAAATGTCTTGCTGAAAAGGAAGTTGCTAAGACTTGGTTTCCTCAGATGGCCGCCATGTGGGAAAGTAGACTCATTGATGTCAGCTGGATATTTTAATATTTCAAAAGATAAAGAATTAAGATTTCTCTGTGAAATAACCCAATTTTTAAATGTTGACAACTAAATCAATGTTTTCCTTTATCTTGTTTTATTTCTTAATTATGTCAAAACTATATTTCAAAGTTAAAACAATATTACAAATTGCTTTCATTCCAGTCCATTCCACCTGTTTTTAGCTCTCCTAAGTAACTGTTTTTATTAGTTTTTGGTTTTTCATTCTATCATCCTTTTTTGAAAATATTAACATTATACATGTATACTTTTATTTCCTTCAATTTCTTACACAAACAATAACATACTATAAACATTGTTCTGTCCCTTGTTTTTTTCACTTACTGCATTCTAAATCCATATCAGTATATAGACATCTTCATCATCTCTTTATGCAATTATACAGCATTTATTCTATTGTGGAGCTGTAACATAGTTTATTCCAGGTATTGACAAATTACAGCCTGAGACCCAAAATCTAGACTGTTACTTATTTTGGTATGAACTTAAAGTTAAGAATGAGTTTTATGTTTTTGAACGGCTAAAAACTAAATCAAAAGAATAATGATATTTTGTGACACAAAGTTATATAAAAGTCAAATTTTGAATGACTGGGTCAAAGAAAAAATAAAAAAAGAGATCAAAAGATACATAGCAGGGGAGTTCCCTGATGATGTAGTGGCTTAAGGCTTCAGCGATGGCGCTGTCAGCACTGCGGCCTGGGTTCAATTCCCAGCCAGGGAGCTACCCACATACCAAAAAGCAAAAAAAAAAAAAAAAAAAAAAAAAAAAAAAAAAAAAAAAAAAAAAAAAAAAAAAAAAAAAAAAAAAAAAAAAAAAAAAAAAAAAAAAAAAAAAAAAAAAAAAAAAAAAAAAAAAAAAAAAAAAAAAAAAAAAAAACCAAAACAAAAAAACAATTAAAAATTGAAAAAAAAAAGATACATAGCAACAAGTGAGAATAAAAATACAACTTATCAAAATTTGGGGGATGCAGCCAAAGTAGTAATAAGAGGGATATTTATATCATTATAGGCCTATCTGAAAAAATAAGAAAAATCCCAAATAAACAACCTAACATTACATCTTAAAGAATTAGAAAAAGAAGAACAAATGAATCCCAAAGCCATCAAAGGCAGAAAATAAAAATTATAGCTGAATTATTAATAAATGAAATAGAGAACAAAAAGACAATAGAAAAAAATCAATGCAACAAGCTGGCTGTTTAACAAGATAGATAAAATTAAAAAGCCCTTGGCTAGACTCAGTAAGGAAAAAAGGGAAAAAAAATAGATACAAAATCAGAAATGAAACAGAAGTTGCAACGAATACCACAGAAATGCAAGGGATCAAAGAGAATATTATAAAGAACAATATACCGCTAAATTCAATAACCTAGAAAAAAATGGACAAGCTCTTAAAAATATATATCCCTCCTAGATTGATTCACAAAGAATTGGAAAATCTAAATAGACTGATCAACAGTAAGGAAATTGAAACAATCATCTAAAACCTCCCCAAAAGCAAAACTCCAGGACCAGATGGCTTCACTAGTGAATTCTACTAACCATTCAGAGGATTTAATACCTGTCCCCAAACTCTTCAAAAAACCAAAGAAGAGACAATACTTTCTAACTCATTTTATGAGACCAACATTACCCTAATACCAAAACACACAACAAAGAACACTCAGTGGTTCTCAACCTTCCTAATGACATGACCCTTTAATACAGTTCCTCATGTTGTGGTGACCCCCCCCCCATAAAATTATTTTCATTGCTACTTCATAACTGTAATTTTGCTACTGTTATGAATCATAATGTAAATATCTGATATATGTTTTCCGATAGTCTTGGGTGACCCCAGTGAAAGGGTCATTTGACCCCCAAAGAGGTCACGACCCACAGGTTGAGAACCGCTGCATAGACCGATATCTCTGATGAATACAGATGCAACAATTCTAAACAAAATACTAGCATATTGAATACAACAATATGTGAAAAACATTATACATTACAACCAAGTGGGGTTTATTCTAAGGGCATAAAGATGGTTCAACATATGCAAATTGAGCAATGAACAAAATAAAAGATAGAAATCATATGATCATATGAATAGGTGCAGAAAAAGCATTTGACAAGATACAACATTCATTTATGATTAAAATACTTAATAAAATGGGTATAGAAAGAAAGTACCTGAATTTAATAAAGGTCATACATGACAAACCCTCAGCTAATATCATATTTAATGGTAAAAAATACTGAAAGCTTTTCCTCTAAGATCAGGAATAAGACAAAGATGCCACCTCTCACCACTGTTATTTAATATAGTATTGCCAAGTCCTAGTTAGAACAATCAGGCAAGAAAAAGAAATAAAAGTCATTCTAATTGGGAATTAGTAAGTCAAATTATCACTTTTGCAGAAGATGTAATTTTTACATAGAAAATCCTAAAGACTCCACCAAGAAACTATTAGAAACTATAAACAAATAAAGTCAAGTCACAGGATACAAAATCATTGTACAAAAATTAATGGTGTTTCTATATACTAACAATGAAATTTCAGAAAAAGAAATGCAAAAGAAAATTACTTTGCTCTTACAACAAAGGGAATAAAATACCTAGGAATTAACTTGAAAAAGGAAGTGAAGAACGTATACACTGTAAACTACAAGACATTATTAAAAGAAATTGAAGAAGACACAAAGAAATTGGAAGATAGTCCATGTTCCTAGATTGGAAGAATCAACATAGTTAAAATGGCCATATTACCTAAAGCAACATACTGACTTAATATAATCCCCATCAAAATCCCAATGGCATTGTTTAAAAAAATAGAACAAAAAATTTATCATATTTCTATGGAATCACAAAAGACCCTAAATAGCCAAAGCAATCCTGAGAAAAAAGAGCAAGATGGCGGTATCACACTCTCTGACTTCAATTTATACTACAAAGCGACAATAATCAAAACAGCATGGTATTGGCAGCAAAACAGACACACAGACCAATGGAACAGAACTAAGAGCCCAGAAATAAATCCATATATATTTGGGCAAATAATTTTTGACAAGGAGCCAAAAACACACAATGGGGAAAAGAAAGCCTCTTTAATAAATGGTAATGGGAAGATTGAAAAGCCATGTGCAAAATAAAGAAACTAGACTGCTATCTGTCTCCATACAACAAAATTAACTCATAATGAATCAAAGACTTAAATATAAGACCTGAAACAACAGACTGCATAGAAGAAAACATAGGTAATAAACTTATGGGCCTTGGATTCAGAGAGGATTTTATGATTTGATTTCAAAGGCAAGGGAAGTAAAAGCAAAAACAAATGAATGTGACTATATCAAACTAAAAAGCTTCTGCACAGCAAAAGAAACTGTCAACGAAACAAAGGGAATGGGAGAAGATATTTGCAAAGAACACCTTTGATTAGGAGCTAATATCCAAAATATATAAAGAACTTGTACAATTAGGGGTTCCCTGGTGGAGTGGTGGCTAGGCTTCGTCACTCTCACCAACATGGCCTGGGTTTGATCCCCGCTCAGGGAACTAACCCACAAGAACTTGTACAACTTAACAGCAAAAAAGCAAACAATCCAATTAAAGAAAGGGCAGAAAACCTGAACAGACACTTCTCCCAAGAAAACATATAAATCTCCAACAAATGTATGAAAAGATGCTCAATTTCACTAGCTATTAGGAAAATGCAAATCAAAAGCACAATGAGATATCACCTCACACTTGTTAGAATGGCTATTATTAACAAAGACAAGTAATAACAAGTGTTGGAGAGGTTGTGGAGGACAAGAAACTTCCATATACTGCTGATGGGAATGTAAATTGGTATGAAGTTTCCTCGGAAAATGCAGACTAGAATTACCATAGCAATCCTTCTTCTGGGTATGTACCCCAAAACTCTGAAAACATTTATCTGTAACAATATATGTACCCCTATGTTCATTCTGCATTACTCATGGTGGTCAAGAAATGGAAACAACTGAAGTGTCCTTTGATAGATGATTGAATAGAGAAGTTACGGTACACATATACAATGGAATATTATTCAGCCATAAAAAAAGATGAAAACTGCCATTTGTGACAACATGGATGGATCTTGAGATTATCATGCTAAGCAAAATAAGTCAGAAAA